>RJWM01004905.1:0-96798 GCA_004363535.1 Dasyprocta punctata | reverse complement strand
TTATTCTCAGGTCAGTCATGCCCCGGTCATGCCACATCCCTGCATGTGTGTTCAATTTCCAGTTTCGAAGTCTCCCAACAATGACACATGACTGCAATCCCAGCAGTCTAGGATGCTGAAACAGAAGGATCATCAAGTTTGAGTACTATCTGGGCAATGTGGTGGTATAATGAGGTTTTTTCATAAAACTAAAAACAAAAGGACTGGGTTACATAGCTCAGTGAGAGGACCCTGGGTTCAATTCTCAGCACAACAAACAAACAAACAAACAAACAAACAGTAGCTGGGTATGGTGATGCATGCCTGTAATCCCAGCATTCAGAAGGTTGAGGCAGGAAGATTGTAGCAAGTCTGAGGCCAACTTGAACTAATAATGAGACTGAGTCTCAAAAAATGAACAAATAAAAAAATAAATCAATGAAGTTGGAAGTGTAGGTAAGTGTTAAAGCCTGGGTTTATTTCTCAATACCATAAATAGATAAATAAATAAATAAATAGATAGGACTGGGGATGTTGCTCAGTGCCAAGACCCTGCGTTCAGTCCCTGTACCTAAAACAAAACAAAATAAAAACAAGAACTGCCCCCAAATATAATCACATTCCAAGGTTCTAGGGATTAGTATTTTAGTGTATGAATTTTAGGCAGTACACAGTTTTGCTCATGAAACTAGTTATAATAGGAAACCGAAATACATTTTGAAATACCGCTTATATTTATTAAAAGACAAGCCAGGTGTGGTGGCACACACCTGTAATCCCAGCACCTAGGAGGCTGAGGCAGGAGGATCATCATGAGTGCAAAACCAGCCTAGACAGTTCAGGAAGAGCCTGAACTGTAAAGTGAGACTCTGTCTCAAAAGACAAAAAAACAAACAGACAAAAGACATGTAAGGCTTTTTGTTCTTAGTTTTTGTTGCTATTGTTGGTTTTTGAGGCAGTCTTGCTCTGCAGTTCAGGTTAACCTCGAACTCACTATGTAGCTCAGGCTGGCCTCGAACTCCCAGAAATCTTCCTGCCTCAGCCTCCTGAGTGCTAGGATTATGGACGTGCACCACCATTGTCAGCCTATTTTTAGTTTTAGAATCAGGTTAGTAGAGCACTTAGTTTTGACATTCTTGAAAACAAAACCCACACATCCTGAATTGTTATAATGTATGTGTGTGTGTGTGTGCCGGGGCTTCCACAACTAGGGCCTCAGGCATGCTAGACAGATGCTGTACTACTGAGCCACATCTCCAGGGCTGGTTTTACTTTTTGTCTTTATTCTTGGTGCATTGCTGTTCTCTACTGAAAACCTGTACTGTTCACCTCGTCACAGAGACAAAGTGAGAGCCAGCCAAGGTCCGTTTGTCTTGTAGCAACCCACACCCTGCTGACTCTCCAGAAGTTTCTAAGCACAACCACTGCTAGTCATAGCCCAGGAAAGTCTTCTGGCCACCAGAGCGCTTTTTAGGGCAGTCCAGGGTGTCTCTAGGTTTTAATCCCCAGCTCCTCACTGCTCCTGGGACAACTCTGCCAGATGCTGTCTTGAGGCTGCAATTTCCTGGTGGAGATGGGTCTCAACTGCCCACAGCTGCCTGAATCATCATTCCCTTCCTTTCTTTCTCCCACTGGTTCTTGCTGGTTTCACTTACCAAATCAGTTACCGTACTCCTATTTCATTCTTCACTCAACCTCTGCTTCTATGGAACCTCAATCTAAATCAAAATTATACTGGGTATGGTGGTACGCACCTGTAACCGCAGCACGCGGGGGGCTTAGGCAGGAGGATTGCCACAAGCTTGAGGCCAATATGGGCTGCATAGTGAGATTCTGTCTCAAAAAAAAAAAATTTAAGAGCCGGGAGTTTGGCTCAGTGACTTAAGCACCTGTCTGACAGGCGCAAGGTTGTGAGTTCAATCCCTAGTGCCGCAAAGAAACAAAAAAAAAAATTTTTTTTAAGTATCTTTTAGGTGGCTGGGATATAGCTGAATGGTAAAGCACTTACCTAGCATGGGTAAGTCCCTGAGTTTCATCCCCAGCACGGCAAAAGAACAAAATGAAAAGCAATCTATTTTGAGATTTTCATTTGGCTGTTTTCACTTTGTCTGTTTTCATTTGGCTGTTTTCACTTTGTCTGTCTCTTTATAGGACCAGGTTGACCCTTGAGACTCCAGACCTGTAAGACGTCTCCTGCGAGAAGGACCTTTGAGACGTCTGCCTGCCACAAGGTGAGCCCTTCCATAGCCAGCACAGCCCTGTTTTCATTTCCTGCCTTTTTTTTTTTTTTTTTTTTTTTTTTTTTTTTTTTTTTTTTTTTTTTTTTTTTTTTTTAATGATCTGTTGTTGACTGGGCTGCAGGTTCAGCATGAATTCTGGAAAGATGATCCCTCTGTTCTGGAGACCAGGAGACCCAGGGTGGGCCGGGCTGGGAGCCAGCAAGAGGTAGTTTGAGAGCGACTAGGACAAGACCCAGAGGGGTGTCTTCACGACAGCTCGGCCCTGCCTCCAAGGGACAGGCTGTGTAGAAGACAAGGTCAATCTTTGCAACAAAAGAAAACATTTCAGGCAATAACTAAGGTATTGTTTTTTGTTGGTGCTGAGATGGAGCCCAAGGCCTTGCATAAGCTAAGCACGTGCTTGACCACTGAGCTATACCTCCGTCCCTAAAAATTCAAGAGTTTTGCATCCAGGTTACCCTACTCCAACTTGAACTTTGGAAAACATATGAGCCTTTCCCTGAGCAGGTCTCAGCAAGCTGAGACCGAACGATCTTTATTTCTAAAAATAATACCAACTTGGATCTCTAATCGGATTCTCTCTATAGGATACCAGAAACCATGCTGGGGACCAGGGCAAGATACTGGGCAGACAGAGCCAAGCGCTCCAGGAGTGACCCTGCCCACCTTCCACAAGGACAGTGATAGAGGGCAGCTGTTGCGGTGACCGCTGGAGAATATGAAATGGAACCACAAGGTCCAGAGCTCTCAGTAGGATGGGGGCCTTTGAAGCATCTCAGGGTGTCTCAAATACCCACATATCCTTGAAGTGTGTGCTGCAAAAATCATTTAGTGTCTCCTAATACTTCCTCTGGGTACACTGCAAATTTTCTGCCAAATTAGTTTTTGTTTTAGCTTTTAGCAGTGGCAAAGTTTATTTGGGAAAATAACAGTGAAAAGTGGGAGAGAAACTGGTTCTGCAGAGCAAGCTTGGACCAAGAAATTGGAGAAAGCAGATAAAAGGAAAGATAAAAGTACATACTGCATCTGGGAAACAGCATGGACTATCATGGAAAGCTATGATAGCATTTTTTTTTTAACACAGGCTCTCACTTTGTATTCCAGGTTGACATTGAACTCGCTGTGTAGCCTATGCTGGCCTCAGACTGGTGGTGATCCTCCTGCCTCAGCCTCCTGAGTGGCAGGCTCAAAAGTGGTGTGCACCACCAGGCATGTTTTAAGGACTATTTCCTTGACATATGGCCAGATTCATAGCAGCACTGGCAAGATGGGCTGAACGACAAAGAAATGATGTGAGAAAAAAATGTTAAGACCATAACGGCCAAGAAGGTAGGAGGTGGACATAAAGGAGACAGGTTCTGACAAACCGTGAAGCAAGTAATATAGAAAGTCACAAGGTTCTTGTCTCAAGAGTACCAAATTTGCCAAGTTCAAGGAAATCCAGGGCTACAGTAGCTCAAGCCTGCAGGCAATACCAATGTCTAATGATAGCTGTGGTCTAGGCATAAACTTAGCACTGAGTGGTCACCTACTGCATCCAGGGACACTCGGAAAGACTGCAGGGTGGGGAGGTATGAATGCTGGTGTGGAGCCAGGAGCCAAGTCCTCCCACTCTCTGACCTTTCTTGTCAAACAGTGTCACCCTGCTTTGTTTCCAATTGCTCCTCTGTGTTTTACTGTTTTTGAGACAGAGTCTTGCTATGCAGCCATGATCAAACTCGCTGCAGTCCTCCTAGGATTACAGGTGTGCCCCACCAACCCGACTCCCAGTTGCTCTTCTGGATGACAGGATAGCAATAATTCCTTCTTCAGAAGGTTTTGTGTGTTAAGCAGTTGGAACAGGACCTAGTAATTCTGGTTATTAGATGAAGGAAGATGGGAAATAGTTGTATCTTCTCATTAGTTGGGATCAATCAAGAAAACAACCACACTCTGTATGCTAGTAAATAATCTATATCATTTATTTATTTTTACTTATTGGTGCTAGGAGTTGAACATATGGCCTCACATGTGCTAGGCAAGTGCTCTGCTACTGAGCTAGATCTCTGGCCTTAACAAATAACTGAACACGGGGAATTGGGTAAATGGAGATTGCAGGACAGAAATGGCAGGAAGCAGACACTGGAAGACAAAAGGGAAAGTAGCCGAAGGAAGCAATTTTCCACCCAAGTGGCTGTGTTACAGGAAATCCAATCTCAAACCAAAGAGAAGACTCTGCACCATGGAGTTAAAAGGCAACTGTTTATTATGCTAGTGGGCTAGTGGGACCAAGTCCAAATCACCAGCAGTGACTGGGAGTGAAACAGAAACTTATATACATTTTGTAAACAGGAAGTGCAAAAGCTGATAGCAGGTTATTACATGATTGGTTACACACCTTGTCAGGTCATTCTAAATAGATTTACATAAAAGGAATTGTTTACCATAATATAGGAACATTCTAGGAAAGAGGGGAGGGGTTTCTTGTGGGAAAAGCAGAGTTGAATATGACCTTGACTGGGCCAGTCTGTTCTGGTCCTGAAGTCCTTGAAGCAAGTAACACAGCCAAGTTGACTCAGTGCTTTATCTGAATGCAGACAACCAAGGCTACCTGAAGTTAGCAGACTAGCTACTGACAAGCAGCAGGAGCACGTCATAGGTCTCTAACTCATCTCTAGCTTTTACTATGAAATACCTAAAGTTTGCTATTCTTTAGGTTTGACCTCACACTATAATTGTGCTCCAGTAGGAAGACAGAGGAGAAGTTGGGGTGATCTAGAAGCCTGAAGAAGGTACCCCAAACTCTGAGGCATTGTCTGGCGGGTGCTGGACTCTCTGAGGGGCATAAAGGCTACTTTGATCCACAGCACCATCAAACAAACAAATATAACTCTCCACAACCACCCATGAGCAAGGTAGCCCTGCCATGGTGGAACTTTGCACTTATGACCCTCCCAAACCCAACCCTCAGTGTCTCTCCCTGCTGCTAGTTCCTGTTTGCAGTCTTTTGCTTTGGTAACATCAGGAGACCAAATTCAGCACTTTCCTGCATTCTGTGTCATTCTAGTGAATTCCTGGACCTGAGCCAGACAGTGGGAATCACCTGAAATGATAGCCAACAAGGCAAAGGCAAGGACACCTGAACCTGTGGCTGATGTCTGAAGTGAGGACAGCACAGGGGAGGATGGTGCTACCACCTGTGACATTTGACATGACTCAGGGTAGTTGGTACTAGAAATCAATGCAATTCCCTCCTCCCCACACCAAAAAACAGGGGAAGGGTCTTGGGGGTGAGCAGGTATCTTGAGAGGCTGTCTGCATTTATGAGCACTTGACTGGCCTTTCTCCCCCTCCCCTTTTTCTGGTGATGGATATATTGTGACCCATTAAAGAAAAGTTAGAACAAACTGTGTATGGTGATTCGCGCCTGTAATCCCAGCTCTTGGGAGGGTGAGCAGGAGCATTGCTGTGAGTTCGAGGCCAGCCTGGGCTACATAGTGAAACCATGCCTCAAAAAGACATAAAATTTCCAGTACTAAAGAAAGAAAGAAAGAAAGGAAAGAAGGAAGGAAGACGGGAGGAAAGGAAAAAAGAAAGAAAAATTAGTACAAAGTTTTTAAAATTTTTTTCTTTCTTTAGTACTGGAAATTGAACCCAGGGCCTTCATACTGAGCTACATCCCCAGCTCTTTTATTTTATTTTATTTTATTATTTTTTTAAATCCTTCTATGATGATTTTATTATAAATGTGTTCTTTTGGAATAAACAAATATTGCATCCAAGACTATCTGCAACTTGTTCTAAAGTAGTAAAACGGGAAAGGGGATCATTTAGAAGTAGAGATAAATGGCAAAGACACCTGCATGCCATGCTAAGTCCCTTTCTCCCAAGAGAAAACAGAAGGTTCCTAGGGAACATCATGTTGCGCGGGAGCCTATGTGATGACAATACGCTCGAGTTTGATCACTTGTACTTGTTCTGCAAATTGAGTTGCTCCTTGCCTCAGCCCTCAGCAGCAGAATGGCAAGTCTTCAGACCCGAGCATCGGCGAGAACGGTCTTGATTGTGTGCCTCTAACTCTTTGTTCAAAGACAAAGTGTTCCTATTTGCTAGGAGCAATGTCCGAGTAATCCTTCAGCACTCAGGCCATGTGTTCGTTATGAGTCTTAAACCGTCGCTTTTTCTGCGAAGCAGGTTTTTTCCTTCTTTCTTTGGCCCAGATTCCTGCACGGGAGAAATTCTCTGTTGCTTCAGATGTTCTTCAACTTGCTCCTCATCCATCGAATCCACAGGAACGCTCCTCCAGAGTTTCTGGAATTCTTCATCCACAGAAAATTGACAGCCCTTATCTTTCAAGAAAAGTATTTTCTCCTTTTCAGGACGGTTTACAAACAATATCTGGTCCCCCAAGAGCTTGACGGCTTTCCGGCAATCAGGCAGTCCTTCTAGTCCTTCTTCTATGTCTTCTAAAAGAATGCCTCCTAATCCTTGCTGCTCATGCTGACGTAAGAGCCTGAGTAGGCCCTCTTATCTTTCAAGTCGTACTTGGGTTTGAACGCATACTTCCCATCTATCACTTCAACTTTGGGATTCTTTTTTTTTTTTTTTTTTTTGCGGCACCGGGGATTGAACTCACAGCCTCGCGCCTGCCAGGGCAGGCGCTTAAGCCACTGAGCCAAACTCCCGGCCCTGGTTTTTTGAGGCAGGGTCGCACTATGTAGCTCAGGCCGGCCTTGCGCTCGCGTTGTAGCCCAAGCCGGCCTCGAACTCACAACGCTCCGCCTATCTCAGCCTCCCGAGTGCTGGGATTAAAGGCGTGCGCCACCACGCCCGGCTAACTTTGGGATTCTTGACTAACGCCTCAGTCATTAGCCATCGCTTCTGCTCGAGTCCAGTATCTGAATGCTGTGTTTCATCCAAAATTTCTTCGAAACTTAGAGGCTGTGCATCTCCTCGCTGATGCCGGTTTTCATGTAATTCACAACCTTCGCGAGAGCTCCAAACTTAGACCCAGAGCTTCCTGATAGAGCTTGCAAGTTGAATGATCCACTGCTGTGCTCAGAATTTTGCGGAGTCCCTGGTGATTCTCCACGTTCTACCTTTTCCTTCTTCTTCTGCGATGACGACGACGATGATGACAACGACTCAGGAGGTACTGAACGTTTTTCTCCTACAGGAGTGGAAAGGGCTCCTTTTCTGAACAGCTCTGGTTCTCTCAGTCCACTTGGATCCATCACGCTGAGCGAGTGGGTCGACCTGTCGCCAGCCCGGACAGCTTCTGGCTTCCGGCTTCTGGCTCCCGCCTTCTGGCTTTGGGGTCCTCCTCCTACTCTTCCTCTTCCTCCTCCTCTTTCTCCTCCTCCCCCTCCTCCTCCCCTCTCTCAGGTGCGGGCTGCCCCAGCGACTCTGCCCGGGCTCTGCCTGCCACTTCCTCATCTGGCCCTTTTAGTTTTTATTTTGCAGTAGGGTCTCACTAAATCACTGTTTTGGCCGGGTGTGGTGGCGCACGCCTGGAATCCCAGCACTCAGGAGGCTGAGGCAGGAGGATCCTTGTGAGTCCGAGACCAGCCTGGCCTACAAAGTGAGTTCAAGGCCAGACTGAACTGCACTGGTGAAACTCTGTCTCAAAAAGACAGGAAAAAAAAATCACTATGTTGCCCAGGCTGGCTCAAATTTGTGATCCTCCTGCCTCTGCCTCCCACAATGGTGGAATTTCTGCTGCGTGCTACCGTGCCCACGTTCACAATACAGTAAGTCCCCAACTTAGGAACTTTCACAGATACCAGTGGACCTCACTTTACGAACTTTCCCATATGTGAACAGATTACACGAGTGGCTCACGTGTTCCTAGGCCTCGGCACAGCCGTTCTGCCGTGTGCTCACTGCAGAGCGTGACAGGGTACTGCAGCACAATTCGGGCCTGGGCTCACTGCATGTCTGTGTGTCAGTTTGGTTGTTGCTTTCTTTTTATTGTTTCGTTTCTGTGGGGACAGGGTCCCACTTTGTGGCCCAGGCTGGCCTCGAATTCAAGACAGTCCTCTTGCCTCAGTCTCCCAGGTGCTGGCATTACACACGGCGACACTGTGTATTCATTTTTTGTTTTTTGCTTTGGTCTTTTCCAGTTAGGGTCTCACTTTGGAAATCAGAATGGCCTTAGACTTGCTATGGAGTCAAGGCTGCGCTTCAACTTGTGCTGATTCTTTTGCCTCAACCTCCCGAGTGCTGGTTCTTCCTTTCGGTGATTTATTTATCATTGATTTTAGCTTCTCTGGTTTCTTTTTTTCTTTTTTGTCACTTCTTTCCTTCTCCTCTCCCTCCTCCCCCCTCCCTTGTTTACCTTCTCATTTGAACATTTTCTTCCCATTTCCCAATCTCTATTACACATTTTAGTCCTTATACACACCTCTGGTGTCTCACAGCAAAGAAGCAAAGCAATATTTACATGTGTGTCAGATTTATTTCACTTCAAGTATGGTCTCAGGCTGGGGATTTAGCTCAGTGGCGCAGCACCTGCCTGGCAAGCGTGAAGTCCTGAATTTGATTCCCAGTACAGCCCCACCAAAGAAAACAGGACGGTCTCAAGGTGCATCCAGTTACCTAGAAATGTCTTACACTTACCCCTCTTTATGGCAGAGTAGTACTCTACTCCATAGAAACACCACATCTTTATCCATTCATCCATTGATGGTCATTTGAGCTATTTCCAAAACTTAACTATTATAAACTGTGTGGCTGTCAATATGGGTGTGCATATATCGCTGTGGTGTGATGCTTTTAATTCTTTTAGGAAGATACCAAGAATAAGGATAGTTTTCTGAGGAATTTCCACATTGATTTCCACAGTGGTTGCAGCACTCCTACCAATGGTGAACAAGTGTTCATTTTTCCCCACAACCCCACCAGCCTTTGTTATTGGTTGATTTCTTGACAATGACCATCCTTTCTGGAGCGAGATGGAATCTCAGCATTGTTTCGATTTGCATCTCTTGAAAGACCAGTGATGTTGAACATTTTTTCATGTATTTATTTGATGTTTCTACTTCTTTATCTGAGAGGTTTCTTTTCATTTCAAATGCCCAGTTTTGAATTGGGTCTTTAAATTTGGGGGTGTGATTTCTTTTTTGTTAGTTCTTTATATATTCTAGATATTAGTCCTTTGAGGAACAGTTGGCAAAAATTTTTTTTTCCACACTGCAAGCTATCTCTTCACTCTTGGTGGTTTCTTTTGTTGTGCAACAGCTTTTTAAAAGATAAGATCCCAGTTGACTCTTTGTGATAGTTCCTGTGTGATCAGCGTTTTGTTCATAAAGTCTTGACCTACACCAGTGTCTTCAAGAGTTCTACCTACTCTATCTTCCAGCAGATTTAGATCTTTGATTCATTTTGATTTTAGTTGATTCATTTCAGTTTGATTCATTTTGACTTTTAGCAGATTGGGATAAAGACAATCCATTCCAATTTTCTGTAGGTTTTTAAAATTTTTTTTATCATGAATTGGTGTTGGACTTTGTCAAACACTTCTTCTGCACCTACTGAAATGATTGTACAGTTTTTGTCTGTGGCTCTGTTGGAAAACCATTTATTAAAGAGGCTATTTGTCTTACAGTGAAGGTGTTTGGCTTATTTGTCAAAGATAAGGTGGTTGAGTGTGTTTGGAGTTGTTTCTGCAACTTCTAATCTGTTCCATCAATCCTCAGGTCTGTTTTTTTTGTTTTGTTTTGCTTTGTTTTTGTTTTTGTTTTTGTTTTTGTTTTTGGGTTTTTTGGCCAGCAGCATGCTGTTCTTACCACAATAGTTTTGTGGTATAATTTCAAGTCAGGGATTGTGATGCTCCCTGCCTTGTCCTTGTTGCCCAGAAATGCTTTTGCTGTTCTTGGTCTTTTCTGCTTCCAAATGAATTTCAGTGTTGTTTTCTCTAATTCTGTTGGTATTTGATGGGTTCTGCCTGTGTGAAGCACTGCCAACTTCAGCCTGCGCCTGCCCTTCAACACTCTCTTCCTCGTTCTTCTTCCAAACCCGAAAATTGAACTCCCCGCTTTTTGTGTGCATGCCAACATTCCCCCAATCAGCTGTCAAAACATCACTCTGCGTCCTCCTTGAGACTCCACCCCCTGTCAAACAGAATAAAAGCTGGCGGGCTTCTTTGTCTGGAGGAGATCACACTCTACTGCAGCCCTCCTGTGACCTCAATAAAGGCCTTTTTCTTTTTTTCCTTTCTTTGCTCTTGCTTTTCTACTGCGCCAAGAAAAAAATCTATCAGTATTTTGATTGAGATTATATTAAATTTGTATAACAATCTTGGAAGTATGGCTATTTTCACTATGTTGGTTTTTCCTACCTGACAACAAAGACTACCTTTCCATTTTCTTTTTTTTTTCCATTTTCCGATATCCTCTTTCATCTCCTTTTTCAGATTACTGTATTTTTATTGTAAGTGTCTTTTACCTCCTTCATTAGACTGATTCCTAGGTATTTTTGTGGGGGGGAGGGGAAGCTATTGTGAAAGGTGTTGTTTCTCTAATTTCTCTCTCAGTGAGTTTATTATTTATGTACAGGGGGACTACTGATTTTTGAGTGTATCCGGATACATTACTGAATTTGCTTATTCAGTAAGTCTTTTGGTGGACCTCTAGATCAAATCTAGAAGTTTTGGGGATTTCAATGTAGAGTATCATGTCTCCACAAATAATGATAATTTAACTTCTTCCTTTTCAGTCCTTATTTCTTTCATTTCTTTCTCTTGTCTAATTGGTCCATCTAATGTTTCCAGAATTATATGAAATGAGAGTGGTGATAGCGGACATCCTTGTCTTGTTCCTGATTTTAGAGTGAAAGCTTTCAGTTTTTGACCATTTAGTGTGATGGTGGCTGTTGGTTTGTCATTGATGACTTTTAGCAGATTGGGATAAAGACAATCCATTCCAATTTTCTGTAGGGTTTTTATCATGAATTGGTGTTAGACTTTGTCAAACTCTTCTTCTGCACCTACTTAAATGATCGTACAGTTTTTGTCTGTGGTTTTGTTGATAAAGTGTGTTACATTTATTGATTTGTGTATATTGAACCATCCCTGCATATCTGTGGGGTGAATCCTACTTGGTCGTGGTGCATAATCTGCTTGATGATTTGCTGCATTCTGTTTGCCAGTATCTTAGTGAAGATTTTTGCATCTATGTTCATTAGGGAGATTTGCCTGTAGTTCTCTTTTTGGTTGGTTACTTCTCTGGTTTTGGCATCAGGGTAATGCTTGCTGCCAAGAATGAATTTGGGAGTATTGCCTCCCCTTTCAATTTTGTTGAAAGAGTTTGACCAACATTTGATCTTTTCTAAATTTCTTGTAGAATTCAGCAGTGAATCCATCAGGATCTGAGCTTTTCCTAGTTAGTAGATTTTTTTTTTAAACAAAAGGAAAATAAGAAATCAAAACAAAACAATTTCACAACCAGCAAATAAGACAGTAACAATTATCAGCACATTGTATATTACTATATTTCCAGAAATTATTTAAGATAAAAAATATAGACATGAAACAATATCCAACAAATTATTAACACAAAACTTTTGCCTCAGTGTATCAAGAGAAACCTGTTTTTGTTATGATTACTCTATTGTTTTCAAATAAACATTTTGCATTAAAAATAAAATCTGAAGGTGACCCTGAGAAAACTACATTTCACTCAAAATTCTTTTTCTCTGACTGTCCCAACTAATTTTTTATATACATAGATTGTTTTTACAGTTCATCACACCAATGCAACAATGTGATAGTCACATATGTGTGACTTATTTAATTCACTGAGTATATTTTCAGCACTCATTCATTTAAGGGTGAAAATGTCTAATTTATTGTTCTTTATAGCTGAGTAGTATTCCATTATGTAGAAATACCACATTTTTAAAATCTGTTCCTCCGTGAGGGGGCATTTAGGTTGTTTCCAAGATCTAGCTATTATGAACTGGGCAGCTATGAACATAGGCGCACATATATCACTGTGGTGAGATGTTTTTAGTTCTTTTGGGAAGATAGCCAGAAGGGGAATAGCTGGGTCAAATGGGACCTCCAATCCTAGCTTTTTGAGGAATCTCCACACTGACTTCCACAGTGGTTGCACCAGCCTGCATTCCCACCAACAGTGGAGAAGTGTTCCTTTTTGCCCACAGCCCCTCCAGCATTTGTTATTGGTTGACTTATTAATACCAGCCATTCTCTCTGGGGTGAGGTGGAATCTCAGTATTACTTTCATTTGCATCTCTCGAATGGCCAGTGCTGTTGAACATTTTTTCACGTATTTATTTGCTGTTTGTACTTCTTCATCTGAGAAGTGTGTGTTCATCTCAGATGCCCATTTTTGAATTGGGTCTTTAAATATTGGGACTGATTTTTTTTAAGTTCTTCATATGTTTTCAATATTAATCTTTGACTACACCAATGTCTTCAAGAGTTTTTCCTACTCTATCTTCCAGCAGATTTAATGTTTCTGTTTTAATGTTGAGATCTTTAATCCATTTAGATTTTAACTTAGTACATGGTGAAAGACATGGGTCTAATCTTATTCTTTGGCATGTGGAAAGCCAGTTTTTCCAACACCATTTATTAAAAAGGCTATCTTTCTTCCAGTGAATGTGCTTGGCACCTTTGTCAAAGATAAGATAGCTTAATGTGTCTGGAGTTGTTTTTGGATCTTGTAATCTATTCCATTGTTCCTCGGGTATGTTTTTTTGCCAGTACCACACTGTTTTTAGCACAGTAGCTTTATAGTATAATTTCAGGTCAGGAATTGTGATTCCCCCTGTCTTGTCTTTGTTGCCCAGGATTGCCCTTACTATTCTAGGTCTCTTCTTGTTCCAAATGAATTTTAGGATTATTTTCTCTAATTCTGTAAGATATGTTATTGGTATTTTGATTGGGATTGTGTTGAATCTGTATAACAGTTTTGGAAGTATGGCCATTTTGACTATATTGATTCTTCCTACCCAAGAGCATGGGCTATCCCTCCATTTTCTAATATCCTCTTCAGTGTCCTTTTTCAGTGTACTATAGTTTTCAATATAGAGGTCTTTTATATCTTTCATTAGATTGATTTCTAAATATTTCATTTTTTTGGATGCTATTGTAAAAGGTATTGTTTCCCTAATTTCTCTCTCAGTGAGATTGTTATTCGTGTACAAAAATGCTATTGATTTTTGAGTATTGACTTTGTAACTAGCTACGTTGCTAAATCTGCTTATTAAATCTAGAAGTCTCTTGGTGGAGTTTTTGGGATCTTCCAGGTAGAGTATCATGTTATCTGCAAATAATGCTAGTTTAACTTCTTCCTTTCCTATCTTTATTCCTTTTATTTCTTTCTCTTGTCTAATTGCTCTAGCTAAAGTTTCCAGAACTATGTTGAATAAGAGTGGAGAGAGTGGACATCCTTGTCTTGTTCCTGATTTTAGAGTGAAAACTTTCAGTTTTTGTCCATTTAGTATGATGTTAACTATCAGTTTGTCATAGATAGCTTTTATCAGATTGAGATAAAGGCCATCTATTCCAATTTTCTGTAGAGTTTTTGGTAGATTTTTAATTACATCTTCAATTTCATTGATATTGATTTATTTAGAATTTTTAAATCTCCTTGATTAAACTTTGGTAATTCATATGTATCTAGGAATCTGTCCATTTTTTCTGCGTTTTCAATCTTTTTAGAATACAGGTTCTTGAAGTAGGTATTGACAATCTTCTGGATCTCTGCAGGATCTGTTGTGATTTCAACCTTTTCATTCCTAACTGCATAGATTTGAGTCTTTCTTTCCTTTTTTTTTTTTTTTGATAAGGTTGGCTAAAGTTTTGTCCATTTTATTTAATCTTTCAAAGAATCAACTCTTTGATTTACTGATTCTTTGTATTGTTTTCCCAGTTTCTATTATATTAATTTCTGCTCTGATCTTTATAATTTCTTCCCTCATATGAACTTTGGGCTTGACTTTCTCTTCTTTTTCTAGTAGCTTGAGGTTCAACTTTAGACAATTTATTTGAGCTCACTCTGTTTTTCTGATATGAGAATTCACCACTATAAATTTCCCTCCTAGGACTGCTTTCATTGAGTCTTGTAAGTTCTGATATGTTGTATTGGCATTATTGTTTAATTGTAGAAACTGTCTAATTTCTTCTTTAATTTCACCTGTGGCCCATTGGTTGTTTGGGAGGATATGATTTAATTTTCATGTATTTATGAAGTTCTCGTGGTTTCTTTTGCCATTGATTTCCAATTTCACTGCACTATGGTCTGATAATATGCATGGGATAATTTCGGTTCCTTTGTATTTACTTAAGCATGTTCTCTGAGTTAGTATGTGGTCTATTTTGGAGAACATCTCATGTGCCACTGAGAAGAATGTGTATGTCATGGGGTGGAACACTTTGCAAACATCTACTAAGTCCATTTGCTCAAAAGTTTGGTTCAGTTCTGATATTTCTTTGTTAATTTTTTGTCTAGTTGATCTGTCTATTGTGACAATGGAGCACTGAGGTCCCCTGTTACCATTGTATTAGTGCTTATTTGATTTTTCATGTCCATTAACATTTATTTTCTATAATTGGGTACACTGGTATTTGGTGCATATATATTTATGATTGTTATCTATTCCTCTTGGGTTGTACCCTTTATAAGGATGTAGTGACTTTTGTTTGTCTCTCTTAGTCTTGGCATGAAATTCACTTTGCTTACAAATAGAATAGCCACCCCTGCTTTTTCTGGGTTCCTGCTTTCCATCCTTTAACTTTCAGTCTATGAATTTCTTTATGAATTAAATATATATGCAACATATTGTTGAATCCTCCTTCTTGATCTATTCTTCTGGTGTGTTTCTTTTTACTGGTGAATTGAGACCATTTACATTTATGGTTATAACTGTTATGTATTAACTTA
Organism: Dasyprocta punctata; assembly: GCA_004363535.1. Classification (NCBI taxonomy): domain Eukaryota; kingdom Metazoa; phylum Chordata; class Mammalia; order Rodentia; family Dasyproctidae; genus Dasyprocta; species Dasyprocta punctata. Next base: position 81,692 of record RJWM01004905.1, on the reverse strand, counting down.
TCATGCTATTTTCTGTTGTTGGTTCATTTTCTCCCTGCTCTGTTTAATTATTTGCCTTGCCTTGTGGATTCTTCCCATTGGGGTTCAGGGGGTTGTGGCCCTTGTTATCTCTTTCTGGAATGTCCTTAGAACATTTTGAAGTGCTGGTTTGGTGGTCATGAATTTCCTCAGGTGTTCTTTGTCATAAAAATATCTTGTTTCTCCATCAGTTTTAAAAGATAGTTTTGTGGGGCATATCAGTTTGGAATGGAGGTTGTTTCTTTTTTGGGCTTGAAATACTTTACTCCAAACTCTCCTTGTCTTGAGGTGTGTGTTGAGAAGTCTGCTGTGTTTTTAATAGTATTTTATTTTATTTTATTTTTTGGTAGCACTGGGGATTGAACTTGCAACCTTGTGCCTGCCAGACAGGCGCTTAAGCCACTGAGCCAAACTCCCAGCCCTACTCTGCTGTGTTTTTGATAGGCTTTCCTTTATAGGCATTTGCTTTTTCTCTAACAACTTTTAATATATTGTTCTTCTGGTTTCTCTTGGTTCATTGAGGGGAGGTTTTGTGCTAGTAATTTTCTGGACAATGTTTCATGTCTGTATCTTGTACTCTGAACAACAACTGTGAATATAACCATATGCAATGTGTTGATTATTGTTACTCTCCTACTAGCCTGATTTGAAACTGTTTTACTGTTATTTCTTACTTTCGTCTATCTAAAGTAGAAAGAAAGATTGTTCTCGTATTAAATTTCTTGAATCTTTTTTTTTTTTTTTTTTTTTTTGTGGCACTGGGAGATTGAACTCACAACCTCGCACCTGCCAGACAGGCACTTAAGCCACTGAATCAAACTCCTGGCCCTAAATTTCTGGAATCTTGACTATTATATGGCTTGGTGTAACTTTTTTTGGACCATGGCTAATTAAAGTTCTACATACCTCATCTATCTGTGTGTCAAATTTTTTTTCATACTTAGGAAATTTTCTGCCATTACTTCTGTAAACAGGTTCTTTACGTCATTTGGGCTAGCTACTGTTTTTTCTTTGACTCAGATCAATCTTAGGTTATTCTTCTTTGCATAATCTAGCAGCTGTTGGATTGATTTATCATGGTCCCTTTCTATTTTGAAGAAATCCTTCTTTTTATGATGGCTAACTGCAATACTGTCTTCTAGGTCTGATATTCTTTCCACACTTTGGAAAAGAATATCATTCTACTGAATATACTTTCAATTGAAGTTTTAATCTCTGTTTGAATCTGTTTCATGGATTCCATTTTTTCCTATGTTGTGTGTTAAAGGTTTTCATCATTTTCCTAAAGTCCTATTTTTTTTATCTGTATCTCCTCTGGAGTCACTAACCATGTCTTTCATTATGATCACCATTTCTGTAGTTATCTGAGAAATTATTCCTGATTTGATTTTTTTCTAGAACCTCATTCACCTGGTTTGATACTTCCACTGTTCCTACTTCAGAGTCCAGGTGGGTGTGGCTTTTGAGTTGTTCTACCTCATTGCCCTCTTGGTTTGTCACTGGTGAGCTGAAAGTCTGGAGTTTCATTTTGCTTCTGTGTCTTCTCATTTTTTTAAATTCCTAGATTGATGCTTGTAAATTGTAGGTAGCTTTATTGCTAGTATTTAGAATGCTTAGGAAATGATTGCTTCTCCCAGATGTCTTCCAGGTGTAGCTGGCTTTGGGGTTTTGAGTCTGTTGTAAAATCTTACTCCTTGCCAGGTGTGGAGGTACACACCTGTAATCCCAGCACTCAGGAGGCTGATGAGTCATAAATAATAACATAGGCCAGTGCCAAAGAACCAGGTGCTAGGCCAAATAGGTAGCAACAGGTGCTACAAGTTCAAAGCCAGCCAGGGTTACATAGTGAGTTCAAGGCCACCCTGGATTACATAGTGAGCCCCTGTCTCAAAAACAGAAGATCCTACATCTTCAATTTATTGGGAATGAGAAGTTGCTACCTATTTGGCCTAGTACCTGGTTCTTTGGCACTGGTCTATGTTATTATTTATGAGTCTTAAGCAATTTCTGTCTTGGCATACCAGGAAGAACAACTGATTAGAACAATTATGTCACCTTGGTTAAACAATAACAATAGCATCAAACACAACCTCAAAAATAGAAAACTGTGGCAACTATTCATTTGCTACCTTTAGCCATATGAACTATATTCATGGTTATATAACAAAATCTAAAATAAACCAGAAAATTGTATACTGTAAATATGTCCTCAATATGGTAATTTTACCCTGAAAAGTTAAAAGGGGTTTTGGGAAAAAAGTAGAACAGAAAGAGATTAGAATCGAGGCTGGAGGACAAAGGAACATTATGCAAACTTTGGGAAACTGCTGAAGAACACAGGAGGAAAAGAGAGAAGGAAGAAATATAAACAAGAACAGAACAACAAAAAAAACTAGAAACAAGCTGGGGGTGGTGGTGCACACCTTTAATCCCAGCACTCAGGAGGCTGAGGTAGGAGGAGTGTTGTGAGTTCGAGGCTGGCTCGGGCTACAATGTGAGCGCAAGGCCGCCCTGACCTACATAGTGCTACCCTGCCTCAAAACACTAGGGCCAAGAGTTTGGTTCAGTGGTTTAAGCATGCATGAAGTTGTGAGTTTGATCCCTGGAGCCAAAAAAAAAGAAAAACAAACAAAAACAAAAAAAAAAAAAAAAAAAAAAAAAAAAAAAAAAAAAAAAAAAAAAAAAAAAAAAAAAAAAAAAAAAAAAAAAACCCCAAAACCAAACCAAAACAAAAAACAAGAAACAATGTTCACACTCATATAAAAAGAACAAACAAGAAAAAAAAAAAAGGAAAATAAAACAAAAACAAAAATAGGAAAACAAACCAAAAAGAAAAAGAAAAGAAAAGATGTCCACTTTAAGGCTTGTCTCTACTATCACAGGTAGATGATATGGGCAGACAGAGCCCAGATCCATGTTGAACAATCCCAGCAAGCCAGTTGTAGATTTACGCAGGGTAGTGGATAATCCCACCAAGCCCTCACCTTTGGTTCCACCGAAATTCAGGTTGATTTCTGGCTGTGAGGCCAAAACCCAATTTGTTCATCCTACACCTTTCTGCATGCCTCCCACTAGCTGGAACTTGACTCCTTGACCTCCTGCTGACTTGAATTTGCTTCCACCTCACCCTGACACTGGCAGCTGCTAGATGGAGCCAGCCTATAGTTGCTCTGAGTTCTGAGCTCAGTTGGCCTCTTTCTAAGATGGCTGCCAGCCAGTCACCCTCTCCTGGGAGGGTGGAGGTGTCTGAACCCAAATAACTTACCAGTCACTGCTGTCCGCTGCACCCACTACTCCGTTCCACTGGTGTGTTTCTCTGTGGAGGCCTCTGGGGTTCCCAGTAGTCTCTGGGCTTCTGCTGGTTGGAGTGCCCCTCCCTCTTGCTGAAGTCACTCTTTGCTCTCTCTGTGGGCTTCAATTCTCACTTTGGATCCCTGCTGGGTCCCAGGGACCCACTTCTCTCCTTCTTTTCCTCACACTGTTCTGTTCTAACATCCAGGAACTATTTTTCTACTGTTCACCACTCTGCCATCTTTCCAGAAGTTGCATTGTATTTTGTGTCAAAGGTGTATAAGATTCACTTTGTTGGACTTACGAGCAAATCTGACATACGAACATTCTCACGGAACAGAACTTGTTTGTAAGTTGGGGACTTAACCGTAAAGCTTATTAGCGTTAATGTTTCCTAGCCGATCGAAACCCCTTCAAGATGGAGGACACCAAGAATGACTAATGTAATTTTCAGGATTCAGTAGGACATGCAGTTACCAGCCTTTATACATCCAGCTGCAGACCATCACCCAGGGAGCTCCCTGAGTCTTTCCCCATAGCCCTACTGGGCAGTCACCTTGGTCCCTCATGTGAGTGAAACCACCACAGATATGCAGTCATTTCACGGGAATGGAATCACCCCTGAAGCCATGAGGATTCCCCTGGAGCTACAAAGCCAGGACTGAGAAATTAATCAACTAGATCCTCAGCCCATATCATGCGCCCCAAGTACTCTTCCTTCTTTTGTTGGTGAGCCAGTATCAGAGTGTGCCCCCTGCAGCTTCTTCTTCTGGAGACTTCTTCTTATCTTCTCTCTTCCTTCTCTGTAAATTTGTGCTTGAGTCTTTTTCTTTTTTTTTTCTTTGAGACAGTGTCTCACTATGTAGGCTGGCCTTGAGCTCATTTTATAGCTCAGACTGGTCTCGAACTTGCAACAATCCTCCTGCCTCAGTCTCTCGGTGCTGGGATTACAGGCATGCGCCACCACGCCTGGCTGTGCTTTAGCTTTAATGTCCATTTTCACAAACAGTGAGGACCTACACTAGCAGATAATAACAGTGCTCTTCAGGCCACTGGATTTTATGGTAATTTATTACTTAAAACATATTTCAGGGGCTGGGAGTTTGGCTCAGTGGCTTAAGTGCCTGTCTGGCAGGCATGAAGTTGTGAGTTCAATCCCTGGTGTCGCAAAAAAACAAAAAACAAAAAACAAAAAACATAATTTCAGAGTTGGGCATGGTGGCACATGCCTGTAATCCCAGCACTGGGAGGCTGAGGCTGGAGGATCACCAGGAGGCCAGCCTGGGTTGCATAGTGAGTTCAAGGCCAGCCTGAACTGTACACCAGTTTAAAAGTCTGGCAAACCGGGCATGGTGGCACACGCCTTTAATCCCAGCACTTGAGAGGCGGAGGTAGGAGGAGCATTGTGAGTTTGAGGCCGGCCTGAGCTACACAGTGTGACCCTGCCTCAAAAAACCAGGGCTGGGAGTTTGGCTCAGTGACTTAAGCGCCTGTCTGACAGGCGCTAGGTTGTGAGTTCAATCCCCAGTGCCGCAAAAAAAAAAAAAAAAAAAAAGTCTGGCAACTCCACCTAAGAGCATTCTGGTGTTCCTCTCCCCTTCCATCTGCCCATTTCTTCCTCCTCACCATCTTTTCCTTCCTGTCTACTGTTCCCAAACAACCACAATGGAGCCAAGCACAGTGACACATATTTGTAACCCCAGGACCTTGGGAGGCTGATGTAGGAGAATTGAAAGTTACAGTCCTGTCTGGACAATTTAGTGAGATCCTGTCTCAAAAAATAAAAAAAGGATTGGGGACATAGCTCAGTGTAAAGGGCCTGGATTCAATTCTTAGTAATGCAAACAAAAGAAATATCAGAAAACAGTGTGGTAAGGAGCAGGAAACATGGAAATTCCAGGCTAATACCCCAGCCAGCCCCTAGGCTCTCATGGCAGTGAGGTAAGTTTATCTCCATTTTATACGCAAGGGCAAAGAGAATCCCTCAGTAATTAAATACCAATTAGATAGTAAGAAAAAGTCTTTCTAAAATTGTATTACTATTCGACAGGGAAACAGTATGTAATTTAGCTTTTTTGAGCTAAGAGCACCTGGTGTTGGCACTGTCTGGTGGGAGTTGCCTGCTGGGACTGCAGAACCTAGCCTGGCCCCCCTTTTCTCATAGCCTGGGTGGCAGCCAGCTTCATTGCCTTTCCCACATTCCCATGCTGATGTCCAGGAGGGACAGCCAATCATGGACTGAATCCTCTAAATGTGTGAGCCAAAATAAACCCTTCCTTTTCATAAGGTGATTAGCCAACTTTATTAGTTATAGAAACAGAAGGCCGACTAACACAATGGCCAAGTAGCATTGAATGAATACGTCCCATTGTATTTACCTACTCACCCACTGAGAGTAGGAGTAGGGAGAGACAATCATAGTGGGTGTCACGTCTGTACAATGCCCGCTTCATTTTCAGACAAGGAATTGTCCTGGGGACCATTACAGGGAATGATGCCCTTCAGGACATTTTTTTTGCAGCAACTATAGGGGTCTCCATGAGTCCTTTTGCCCACCTTCCTGGAGGACAGGATCTCCTGACACTGAATTGGTGGTTCTGTCTGCACATTCTAGTTGCTGATGTTAACTCCAAACTCCTGAGACTGAAGGAGTCTTATTGTGCTCATATAGAAATTGAAGGGTTCACTGAGTCATCACAGGTGCTAGCTAACAAAGAAGCAGGCCCCCCAGGACAAGCTCTTGCAATCTCCAGCAGCAGGGTTAGATAGCAGTTGGGAAAATATCTGCTGGACCTAGAGCTAAGAACATTTTTATAACAAAAATAGGGGGCAGGAAAGTATGAGTTACCCCATGCAGGTTATGGATGAGAGAATAGGATTACACAAAGGCGGGGACAGAGCAGTCCATCAGGAGAGGTCACTGAATAGGATCTGAAGTGACACCCAGGTGGCAGTGATAGATTTAAGATCTCACCATATGTTCAGGAATGTGAAATGGTCTTTTATTGTGCTCTACCTGCCTGTAGCTATTAACTGATGACCTCCCATATATCTCCTTTCCTCTGTCCTCCAGAATGAAATTTAGGACACCTCGGAATTTCTGTCTCATCACTGGGAATCTTTGAAAGTTTTCACAATCCCTGATGCTGGAGCCTGGCATGGGTGATTCTAATGTGCTACCTAATCTGGGAGCCACAGTGCTAAGTGACACAGAAGTAAGACAGGCTTCCAGCAGCTCTCTAGATAGGCCACAGTGTGGACAGCTGCCTGCTGCCTTCTCGCCTGGGACCAGTTTCCACTGGTCTCCAGAGGTTCACTGAGGCCAAACACGCCTAGGGTCCTCTTAGCGCCACTCAGCAAAGCCTTCAGAACCAAAGAGGATTTGTTTGTGTTGGCAGGACTGGGGATCGAACCCACCCAGGGACGTGTTAGACAAGCTCTGTACCTCTGAGCCACATTCCTAGTGCAAGGCTGGGACTTAATGGTTTTCATCTTTAACAGATTTTTGCTTTGATTAACTTTAAAATCTTCCCCCAGAAGTATAATAATATATCCTGTAAGTGGTTACCCTTGGGGAATTGGGGTGGGTAGGAGGGGTTATGATGAGAGGTTTCTAGGCTGTGTTTTCCTTTATTAGTGCTAGCATACAAGTATCAGCTAATACATTCATAAAGTTTATGATCTTTGTAGTTTTCTGTATGTAAACTACAATGAAATGCCACATGTATTGCAAGCCTATGGAGGGAAACAGAAAGGAAGAAAATAACAGTGACAGCAAAGGATTAGCACTTAGGGTCTCCCACAAGTGATACTACTTTTTAGACAAGATAAAGTCCCTTCAAATAAGGCCACCAAAGCTCTGATTGCAACCTGTCACAGCTGCAAGGATATAGGAGGTAGCTCTAAGCAGTTGCAGAAAGTAGAAATACTGGTCTCCAAGTGACACAGCGTCAAGGAGAAAATGGTTGGAGCAGAAGAAAAGACCAGTGCACTGTCCTGCTCTGATCACAACTTCCGCTGCAGCTTCAAAAATGGACATTGTACATCATAAAAGTGTGATCCTGAAAGGGACACTTCCTTTCTTTCAAGTCCCTCACTAAAAATCAAAACAAAACAAAGCCACACGTGGTGTCCCACAGCTGTAATCCCAGCACTCTTGGATGCTGAGGCAGGAGGATCTCAAGTTTGGGCCCACCGTGGACAACTAAGCAACTTTAGCAAAATCGTTTCTCTAAATTGGAAAAAAAAAAAAAAAGTGTTAGGGATGTAGTACTGGAAGAAAATTATAGCCAAATTCACATAATATAAAATTAACATCATAATGTAACAGTTTAGTGGCATTAAGCACATTCATAATGTTATGTAACCACCACAGCTATCTAGTTCCAAAGCATTTTCATCACTCCAAAATAAAACCCTATAGCCATTAAGCAGTTATACCCCACGCCCTTTCCCCAGGGCCTGGCCCCACCCATCTGCTTTCTGTCTCATTAGAGGTACCCGTTCTGGACATGATATTTCATACAAATGGACTCATACAGTAGGTGGCCTGGCATTCGTCCACTCAGTGTAATGTAATGTTTTTTTTTTTCTCTTTTCTTTTCTTTTCTTTTTTTTTTTTTTTTTTTTTTTTTTTTTTTTTTTTTTTTTTTTTTTTTTTTTTTTTTTTTTTTTTTTTTTTTTTTTTTTTTTTTTTTTTTTTTTTTTTTTTTGTCTTTTTGAGACAGGGTCTTGCTTTGTAGTTCAGGCTGACCTTGAACTCACTGTGTAGCCCAGGCTGCCTCAAACTCGCAGGGATCCTCTTGCTCAGCCTCCTGAGTGTTGGGGTTACAGGCATACGCCACCATGCCTGGCTTCAGTGTAATATTTCAGAGGTTCACCCACGTTGTAGTACTGTATCAGGACTCCATTCCTTTTTACGACTGTTATGATTTGAACATGTTTTCCCTAAAGGCCCTGGATGTTATTGGGAAGTGGTGGTGCATTTAAGAGGTAGGCCTTGTGGGAGGTCTTTAATGACTGGGTGTCCTCCGAGGGAACCATGAGACCCTTCCTCTTGCTGCCTGTTCTGCTCCTTGACCAGGAATTAGCCATTTTGCTGTGCCACCCACCTCTCTCATGATCCACCAGTTCAGCCAATCATGGACTGAATCCTCTAAATGTGTGAGCCAAAATAAACCCTTCTTTTTCATAAAGTGATTATCCAACTTCATTAGTTATAGGAACAGAAAGCCAACTAACACAATGGCCAAGTAGCATTGAATGAGTATGTCCCATTGTATTTACCTACTCATCCACTGACAGACATGTGGGCTGTTTCCAACTTTAGGCCATTGTAAATAATGCTGCTCTGAACATTCATGCACAAGTTTTAATGTGGATGTGTGTTTTCATTCTTCTTGGGTACATGGCTAGAAGTGCAATCACTAGAGAATTCTATAATAATAAAATTTTATATTTGAAATCTTTTTGAGCCAAAGGGTCTCACTATGTGCCTTGAACTTCTGAGTACAAGTAACCTTTGTGCCAGGCACGATTGGCACATACCTTTAATCCCAGCACCTGGAAGGCTGAGGTAGATGGACAGCCACAAGTTCAAAAAACCAAACTGAACCAAACCAAAACAAAACAAAATGAAACAAATGTGTGATCTTCATGCCTCAACCTCCTATGATTAATGGCTGGGACTATAGGCATGTGCAATCACATCTTACTTCTATATTTAATTTTTAAAGGAATTTTAAGTATTTCTTTCTTTTTTTTTTTTTTTTAGGCAGGGTCTCACCGTGTAGTTCAGACTGGCTTTGAACTCACAGTGATCCTTCTGCCTCAGTCACCGAGGGTCTCACTACATAGATTAGGCTGGTCTTAAACTCACTATGTAATGCAGGCTGGCCTCAAATACAAGGTGATCCTCTTGCCTCAGCCACCTGAGTACTGGGATTACAGGTATGTGCCACCACACCTGGATGAAGTCTTTCAAGGACTGACTGGTAACCTTGGTTTAGTTTTCTGCCTCTGTCTTCATGGTGGACAGGCCAGCCTTTGTTTAACACTCTCAGCACCCAAGGTCCTGGTATAGAAGTGGAAGGAGGCTCCTGCTCTGGGGCGGAAGCACACTATGCACACTTGAGATTTCAGAGAGCAGCTTGCCCTTGTATATCATGGGGTGTGCTGTGGTTCTCAGCTCCTGCCCAGCCCCTGTGGCTCCTGTCCCACTGCAGGCTGTGGACAGAGAGGCTGTATGTCCACGTGAGGACCTAATGTGCCCTCCCTGCCGGTATGACACTGCCTGCCAGCACCGGCAAGGAGGTAGCACCCGCCTCACACTAATTATCTCTGCAGTAATTGAGTGTTTTCCCTTCTTAGGAGCTCAAAGTTCTCAATCAGAGAACCATACAGTTACAGATACTGTCACAGTACAACCAGAACTCAGCCTAAAATGGTTTGTGCTTGCTTGCAAGTGCCAAACTCTGATGCTGTGGATTTTTCTAGGTCACACGGAGTCAGGAAGCCTGATGTGTCTTTTTAACTCTGCAGGAGGACCATCTGTCTCTCCTGGGGGCCTCGGTCTCAGGGGCTCAGGGAGGAGGAACTGGGTGTGAGAAGGTGCCTTTCTGGGCATACTGCAGGGGGACTTGGAGTCCAGATGCAGCGTCTTCCCCTGGGGGCTCTGCTGCCTCTACCAGAGGGAGGCAGATGGAGAGGGCAGCCTGCGAGCAGCACTTGAGAACCTTGCTGACTGCAGTTTTAGGGAAGTGATGAGCGGGGAGAAAGAAAGAGATCATTCTCCCTGCTCTAGAACACTTTCCAGGTTCTTTCTGTTTTGGTTTAAATACATATTATAAATATTTTTTCCATGAACTGTTTAGCTTACAAGCCTTAAGATATCAAACATTAAAAACCCAAATCCCCAGCACCTGGAAAGGCATTCACTTGGTTACCCACACAGTTTTCTTTTCTGTTTTGTTTTGGTACTGGGGATCAAACTCATAACCTCGCGCCTGTCAGGCAAGTGCTTAAGCCGCTGAGCCAAACTCCTAGCCCTAGTTTTTTGAGGCCGAGTCACACTATGTAGATTAGGCCGGCCTTGCTCATGTTTATAACCCAAGCCAGCCTCGAACTCACAATGCTCCACCTACCTCAGCCTCCTGAGTGCTGGGATTAAAGGCGTGTACCACCACGCCTGGCTCCCCACACAGTTTTCAATTCTGTGACTACGTGTGATACCGGGAATTGAACCAGGGCCTCACATACGCTAAGCATGTGCTCTACCACTGAACTACCCCGAGTTCAGTTTCAAAACGGGGACTCAGAGGAGGCAGCCAGGATCATTTGATGGTGCCTTGAAGGAGAAATGACATCTTAACTCATTCTCAAGAAGCCGGTCACAGTGCTGTGACTAGGACTTGAGGGCAATGAACAAAGAGGACATGGGAACTCTGCCTTTGGAGTGGGCTCTCCTGTCAGAGTGGATCTGCCCCAGCATCATTTCCTGCTGCATGAAGGTGCAGAGTTAGGCAAAGGCAACCTTTGTCCGGAGCAACGTTCCCAGCCCATCCTGCATAATCATTACTTAAATTACTGGGCTTGCGCCTGGAAAGAACCAAAAGGTTTGACCTTCAGCAAACAAGCCTCCAGAGAAGAGGAAATTTCTATTTTGGGGATGTGGATAATGAGCGGAGGAGCAAGCGAGCTATGCTCCAGGCTCCCTTGTCTTTTTCCAGCTTAGTGAAATTGGATGCGTGGACCCTCCTTTGTCCCCTGGCTCCCCTACTAATTGGCTTCAGTGGAGGAAGGCTGCCTGGCTTTGTGTCCTGGTAAAAGCAGGGATGGGGGTGGGGCTGACAGGGAGCATCCCCCAAAGCCTGGGGGTCCACCCTCAGGTGGATGGAAACAGCCTCAGATGGTCATCATCTAAAGGCCAGGTCCAGTCCTCTCTGTTTACTTTGGGAACCATCCAAGGACATGGGTTTCACTTTTGGTAGATTCAAAAGTGGAAAACATTCCAAAACAAAAAGCCCCCGGAAAACCGTGCACACACCCATCCCCTCAGCCGCCAGATCCTCCACACTGGGCTGATGAGAGATAAAAGCAGCTCTGCTTCCCAGTTCAGAGATGCCAGGTCTGACTTCCCAGTCCTCAGGTTTCCTGGGCCCCGGCGTGACACACTGCTGTGCAGACTGTCTTTTCTGGAGGTCTCCAGACCAGCATCTAGGGGCACATGAGGGAGAGGCAGACTTAGGTGGAAAGGAGCTTGGCTGTAACCTGCACAGAAATGGGTGCAGCAATCCCCTCACAAGGGTAGGATGTGGGGTTGGGCATCAGAGGCTGGGCCAGAGTCCACTTTGGGCCCAAACAGGAGCTGATGTCAGTTGGCGCCCATGGAATGTTTCCCATGGGTGACACTTCCGAGGGCTGTGGCTTTCAGTAAGGTTCGGTGGTTCAGCCTCACCACAGAAGAGTAGAAGCAGCTGGACTGCCAGGTCACATGACAGGAGCTGGGAGGGCCACACATTTCTATGGGTGCCCAGGGGGCATATCCTTCTTGCAAAGCACTGTGGGAAATTCTGCCAGGCAGAAAATGGACAAGCTGGTCTGCATCCAACCCTTCCTCAGGTGGAAAGTTGAGGTTTTTGCAATCCTGTAATTACTGTGTTTAGCAAAGATATCAATTTCTCCTTCTTGGGCAATTTTCAAAAATGGAAACCAATTTTCTTTGTGCTGGATGAGTCAAAGCCCACAAAGTCTACAAAATCATGTCTCAATCCCAGTGAGAGTGTTTTTAGTTCTACTCCACAAATGCTTACTAGGGGGGAAGCAAGGTCCTGGTTTGTGTTTGCTTGGGTAGATCTGGGGAAGGGGAGTTGGAAAAGAAGGCTCTAGAGCCACATCAGGACACGATTCCCAGGCTATTTCCCTACCATCTGTGGTTGACTAAATAATGGCCTCTAAAAATGTCCATGTCATAACCCTGGAACCTGTGGATACGTTACCCTATAGGGCAAGAGGAATTTTGCGGTATGATTAAGAATTTTGAGATGGGAGATTACTCAAGGCAATCTCAGACTCTCTGTAGAATAGAGGCAGAAGATTTGACAGCTGAAAGCTGAAGCCAAACAGAGATAAGATTTGAGGACACTACTTGCTTCTTGGCTGGTTTTGCAAGTGAAGGAAGGGGCCCTGAGCCAAGGAATGTAGGTAGGCCCTAGAAGCTAGAAAAGGCCAGGTTACATAGCCCCTCAGTTGCACTGTAGACTTTAGACCTCCAGAAATGTAAGATAATATGTTTGTGATGCTTTAAATCTGTATAGAAATAGGTGCCTAACATACCATCCAATGAAAAACCCAGCTCTTCTTCCAAGGACTGGGGAACAAGCCCATCTGCTTAGGAAGCTAAAGATGCCATAAACCAAGGTAAAAACCAGGATCTTCAGGTAGCCAGAACAGTGTGGGAGTCTGGATGCAAATACAAACAACTCCTCCCAACAGACTGCACCCCATAACACTTGGAGGAGGCTAGGCCTGCCTTCCTCATACCCTCTTCCTCTGTCACAGGATCACAAACGCACACTGAGCCCATCTTCCCATGAAAACATGAAACAGTGACTCACACTGAGGTCCTAAAAATGTATTGGTTTTCCCTCCCATTTATGTTGAGAAAGAACATCTCCATAGATGGTAAAGCAGTCAGGCGTGGTGTTGCAGGTCTGCAATCCCAGCACTCTGGAGGCTGAGGCAGGAGGATCACTGGGAGTTTGCAGTCAACCTGGGCCACATAGTGAGTTCAAGGCTAGGCTGAACTACATAGCAAGATGCTTTCTCAAAAAAAAAAAAAATATATATATATATATTGCAGAACACATCTAAATTAAACCTAAACAACAAATCTTGGCTAGGGGTATAGTTAGTTCAGTGAAAGAGCTGTAATGAGCACTCACAAGTCTCTGGTTCAATCTCCAGCAGGTACACATACACCTTCCTCTCTCCCTCCTCTCTCCTCCCCCTGCCCTCCTCCCCTTAGCTCCTTTCTCTTCTCTGTATGTGTGCGGTGGCACATACCTGTAATCCCAGCAACCTGGGAGGCTGGGGCAGGGGAATGCAAATTGAGTCCAGCCCAGGCAATTACTGATTTAGTGAGACCTTGTCTCAAAATAATAAAATAAATAAATAAATAAATAAATAAAAGAGCTGGGGTTGTAGCTCAGTGTGAAGGCCCTGGGTTCAGTCTCCAGGACCCCGAAAAAGAAAAAGAAGAGATGTTCTGGAAGTAATAACTCTGAATTGTAGCCAAGGTCAATACTCCTGAAGAGTGGTGAGGGGCAGTTCTAGAGGCTCATCAAGAATACCCCCAAAGAGTAAGCCGGGGTTACTCCACAAGCGCCTAGAGCAGAAACCATTCAGAGAAACAGAAATCTGGTCTAAAGTTACACCAGCCATAGACTCCTCCACGACCCATCTGCCCCTGGAGAACTCTGGGCAGGGTGTGGCATCCCCAGCACCTGACACTGCCAAACCAGGAGCAGTGTGGAGAGCTCTCAGAACGGGAAGTTACACCCAGGGCGCCCTAGAACACAAGGGAGGCTCTGGCAGGACTTGGCCTCCCAGACATGGAGTTTGCTTCAGGCTCCTCTGGGAAAGAGTCTGTTTTGGGGAGATCTCCACCTCTTTGGATTTGGGGTCCCATATGTCAAAAGCAAAGCAGCATCTTGCTCTTGACTCATCCTGTTTCTTGGCCAGGGATGCACATGGGTAAGTTTTTGGGACTAGGACAACGTTTTTTAGACAAAGAGAAAGGCAAAGGGTTCTGGACAACTCCTCCAGGGATGCAGGAGGCGACTGACAAGAATGAGGGCAGAGCCAGAGGCCGTGGAGGTAAGGGGTCGAGGGGTGAGGTGGTGGCAGTCAGGACAGAGGAGGCATTGTGTCGGAGGGAACAGGGGCCAGAGGGCTCTGCCCTTCGCCTCCCCCACACTGGAACTTTCGAGCTGGGAAAGGAGCGGGGGCCGCCGGCCGAGGCAGAGAGAGCCCAGCAGGCGGCCACACCTCCCTAAGCCAAATGTTTCCAGTCAGCTCCGCCCCTGCCAGCTCCGCCGACTCAAGGCCTCCATCCTGAGGCCCTGAGAAGAAAAGGGGAATCCTGCCCCCGCGACAAGCTTCATAAACTCACGCACAAGGTTTTCCGTCCCTGTGCCTCAGTTTCCCCTCCTCAGCCTTAGGGACGCTGACTTTTCAGACCCGATTGGAAATGCCCTCCCGAGGGGGGATGCAGAAGGTGGTGGTGGTGGGGCTGCCCGGCCGGTTTCCGCAGCCAACCCCCTCCAAAGCTGAGATCTTAGAAAGCGCAGCTCCTATTCGCGGGTTCTAAGAGCCACAGTCCGCGCCCAGAGTGAACAGGAAAAGAGAGCCGAGCAGAAGGCAGAGGCAGGCAGATCTGGCCCGTCGTTCCCGCGCTGAGCCCCCTCCCGCGAAGCCGCTCGCGTCCCCGCTGCGCGTGACCGCGGCACTGCGGCTGCCTGGCTGCCCCTCCCCCGCCCGTTAAGGATGGGGGGGTCCCCGCGGACGCGCGCCGCGGTTCTGGAATAGGTGACCCTGCGCCTGCCCCCTCCCCTCCTCTATCGCTTGTTTCCGGGTGTTTCTCCATCCGTGAGCGCGTCGCTGAGTCACCTTCTCCGATCGCTCTCGGGACGCACTCAGCGGTCCAGGGCTCGCGAGTCCCAGGCTACGCGTCCCCTTGCACTGCTCGAGGAGCCCCAAAGAGTGAGAACGAGGCCAGCCCACTGGATCCTCTGGATGAGAAGACTCTCCCGAGGCTAAATGGCTCCGCGCTGCCCCCGGACCCCGCTCTTCTCGATTGGACAAAGCGATGAGCAAAGGAGGGGTGTGTGGGTCGGGTGGGCACCGGTGTGGGCGCGTGAGCCCCCTGGAGCCGGGCCCGGACTGTCTCAGTCTCCTTCAGGGGTTATTTTTTCTAACTGTTGCCCTACTTAGGTCACCAAGTCGGCCTTTGCAACTTCTTCCTTGTAGTCTCCGCAAATAACCTTCCAGGGATTTAACTCCAGTTGGTCGCGGACACGTTCAGGTCACTTGCCGTGAAATGCAGCGCGCTTGCGCGCACACACACTCTCACACACACACACTCAGGCAAACGCGTCCCAGTTCGCCTCTACGTTTCCCGCGGAGCCAGCGGGAGGGGCTGGGGCACCAGGACCACGCCCTCCATGCTTACCTCTCCAATACCCGCCGGGACCCCTAGGCCGGTACACAGTGCCTGACTCCTCTCCAGCGGGCGGGAAGCGCGGACCTGATCTCCCGCTGCAGGCAGATTCTCTGGTCCAGGTGAGCTTCCACAATGCACCCTGGGGAAAGGATCCAACTTTTAAGGTTGCTGGCAATTCCTCCTCCCGATCTCATACTCCGGCTCGGAGGCCGCAGCCGGGCCAGCCTGCCCGGGACGGGGCTCCCGGCTGCCTCCGGCTCGGTGATGAGCTGGTCAGGAAACGAAAAATAACCCTCGGTGGGAGAGCTAGGGAAGAAGAGAGAGGAATCCGTGGCGGGAGGCGGGGGGTGGTGGTGAGGGACATGACACCTCCGGCCCGGAGCAGGGGTGGGCGCCGGGCGGGGTCTGGGTTTCCTGTTCTAGTGGGCTGGGACAGGCGCGCTGCATCCCTGCTGCAGGCAGCGCGCGGACCTGCGAGGTGGCGACGTCGGGGTGCAGCTCTGAATCCTGCGCGAGCACAGAGCCACGCGCAGCCAGTGGGAAGCTCGCGCAGGGCCTGCGCCTCCTGCTGTGCTGGACTATCACCTTCGCGCGCCGGAGATGCTGCGTCTGGGGCGCGCAGTTCCGGGGATTCACGGCCTTGGTTCTTTTCCAGCCGCAGAACGGCAGGGACGCGCAGCCCTGTCCTGGGACTCAGCCCGGAACCCGCGCGTGGGCGAGCCGTGGGCGCGGGCAGTGCTGGGGACTGCGGGGTGAGGCGAGGGGTGGGAAACCGCGGTCGCGCCGAGCGCAGCTCCCTTCCCCTTGAGCCGGAGGGAGCGGGTGTGTGGCCAGATGGCGACCCGGCACAGTCCCTTACCGCGCCGCGGCGCCGCGCCACAAAGTTGAGAAAACTTTGAGGCCAAAGGCAGCGAGGCCGGGTTTTCCGCGCCAGCTGGCCCTTCAGTTGTTCCTCAGCAGTGGGGCTGAGTTCGGGATTACGAAGCTGTGGTCCGCCTCAGGTCACTGTAGGGAACTACGTGGGCGCAACAGACAACCAGTGCCCCTAGAAAGAGCTGCTCGCGCTGCCCTGGCGTGGCCGGTGGCTCCTGGGCGGTGCGCAGGGGAGAACTGGGTCACGAACCGTGCAGCCTTCCTGCCCACTCGCGGCCTGAGGAGCGCGACCCTGGCTAAGCGCACAGCGGCCCCAGCCGCTCTGAGGCTGGGGCTGGGAAAGCCGCGACGCGGCTGTTTGGGGGCGGGGATCCTCGCCCCGAACTTCGTGCTTTGTGTTGTCAGCTCAAGTTCTGCGATAAAAATCAGGACTCCACTCCCCGTGGCAGCCTCACAGGGTGAGGAGCTCTTCGGACTGACAGAGCCACGGGGCCCAAACTCATCTATCGTGCCAGAACGCGAAACCTCAGAGAGGAAAGTCCCTAGAAAGACACCCTTCGTCCTGGGAGTGTGGCGGCGCAGTCCCTTGGCGGCTGTGGACCTCGGCTCTCTAGGTCCCGGACCCGCTGGCTTCTGGCAATTCAGCAGGGCGCAACTGCCCGCGTGGGTCTTCGGGATTCTGTCGTGCGCTCATCCTATGTCCAGGAGCCGCGGCCCGGGACTCTGCCAGCGCTGTCCTCTCCTATCCCTCAGATCTGGACGCCGCCGCAGGGAATGACCCGGGTGCCCTCAGAGCCCCAGCTCCTGGCGGGGAGGGCGAGCCCCACAGCCAGCTCCGCGACGCCCTCCTGCGCGAAGCCGATAAGGAGCTGAAGGCAGGATCCTCCGTTAGGGCGGCGGGCAGCGCCCAGACAGCGCCTGGGGTCCTCCGGCAGCGGGAGCCGCAGGACGAGGCCATGGATCCAGGTGTGCGGAGGTCTGGCTGGGAAGGGCTGTAGTGGATTCCCTCTCCCTCCTCAAAAAATGATGGGCCGCCCAAAGAGAGGGGCTGGGGACCCTGCGGAGAAACGCTTTTCCCCCACGAGATCAAAAGCCGGCCAAGCCTGAGCCAAGGAAATGGGGTGTCAGGGGCGCCGTGCCCCACCCGGGTCCTCCTCCCAGAGGCCGCTTCCTCTTGCTGGGCTCTATGGGTCAGTTGTACCAAGCATTGCGGGAGCTGCGTTTCCGCCCCAGTCCCCGCGGCGCTCTTCAGCCTCCAGTGGCCAGTTGGGGACGCGGTTCTCTCGGGTTTGTTTTCACAGTGGGCGGCAGTGCCCGGGGCGCGCTTCCGCGGCCCTGCCGCGTCCTGGTGCTACTGAACCCGCGCGGCGGCAAGGGCAAGGCGCTGCAGCAGTTCCAGAGACTCGTGCAGCCCCTGCTGGCCGAAGCCGAAGTCTCCTTCAAACTGATGGTTACTGGTGAGTACGCCCCCTTCCCGCCGAGGGTGTGCGAGTTCCCTGGGCGGAACCGGCCCTGAGAACTGCCAGTCTCCCGTCAGAGCGACGGAACCACGCGCGGGAGCTGGTGCGCGTGGAGGAGCTGGGCTGCTGGGACGCGCTGGTGACCATGGCCGGGGACGGGCTGATACACGAGGTGAGATTTGCGCCAGAGGCTGACCCGGGGTGGGGCAAGGTGGCGCTGCCCGGGCTGAGGCCGCTCCTGCTCTGATAGGTGGTGAATGGACTCATGGACCGGCCAGACTGGGAGACTGCCATCCAGAAGCCCCTGTGCAGCCTCCCAGGAGGCTCTGGTAACGGGCTGGCAGCTTCCTTGAATCACTATGCTGGGTGAGAGTCCAGGGCCTCTGCACCATCTCTGTGCTCCTACTGCCAGGTGTTTTTTTTTTTTTTTTTTTCCCTAAATTGCTATAGGCTGAGTTAGTGTCCGTTCTCTCTTCTTCTAGATGTCCTCATTTCTGGGGTGCTTTCTTGGTGGCCCCAGCTGGCTCCAGCCACTTACTGTCACTGTCCTGGCAGCTGCTTAGGGGAGCATGCATAGTTTGGCCTGCTCCCACTCCCCAGGAGGAGGGGGGGGGATGCCTGGGGGCCCCTGCCCCATCTGAATTTTCTCCTGCAGCCATGAGCAGGTGACTAATGAAGATCTCCTGACCAACTGCACACTGCTGCTATGCCGCCGGCTCCTAGCGCCCATGAACCTCCTGTCCCTGCACGCGGCCTCGGGGACTCGCCTCTTCTCTGTGCTCGGCCTGACCTGGGGGTTGGTGGCGGATGTGGATGTGGAGAGTGAGAAGTACCGGTTCCTGGGGGACAAGCGCTTCACTGTGGGCACCTTCTTCCGTTTGGTGAACCTGCGCACCTACCGGGGCCGGCTAGCCTACCTCCCCACAGGAAGTGCTGTCCCCAGGAAGCCTCCCACTTCCCCTGTGCCGCTGCAGGGGGGCCCTGTGGACTCACACCTTGTCCCCCTGGAGGAGCCCGTGCCCTCTCACTGGACTGTGGTGCCCGAGCAGGACTTCGTGCTGGTGCTGGCACTGCTGCACACTCACATCGGCAGCAAGATGTTCACAGCACCCATGGGCCAGCTCGCAGCTGG
Organism: Dasyprocta punctata; assembly: GCA_004363535.1. Classification (NCBI taxonomy): domain Eukaryota; kingdom Metazoa; phylum Chordata; class Mammalia; order Rodentia; family Dasyproctidae; genus Dasyprocta; species Dasyprocta punctata. The sequence continues at coordinate 62,698 of RJWM01004905.1, read as the reverse complement.
TGTCATGCATCTGTTCTACGTGCGTGCAGGCATATCAAGGACCATGCTGCTGCGCCTCTTCCTGGCCATGGAGGACGGCAAGCACATGGAGTATGACTGCCCATACTTGGTGTATGTACCCGTGGTTGCCTTTCGCCTGGAGTGCAAGGATGGGCAGGGTGTGTTTTCTGTGGATGGGGAGTTACTGATTACTGAGGCTGTACAGGGCCAGGTGCAACCTGACTATCTCTGGATGGTCAGCAGTGGCAGGGAGCCCTCACCCACCCAGGAACCCCAGCAGAAGCTACTCCCCCAAAAGCCCTTATGATCCCATGGGCCCTGCAGTGTCTTTGTCTACTGGGACACAGGCTGAGAGCAGGGCCTCCCACCCTGAGTAGAAGGGCCTGTCCACGTCTCAGGTGGGGGTGACTCTTCTAAAGGTGAAAAGGTGGGAGAGGCTATGCTTTGTGAGGAGTGGAGGCCAGAATGGAGCCCTGGGCTGAAAGCCCCACTGATGAGGCCGGCTGCTCGTGGAAGGCAGTTGCGTGTGTTCTGGGAGCCCTCTCCCATGAATAAATTCAAATAAAATAATATTCCCAGCCTGCTGATCCCATCCTGGGGAGGTAGGGGTGGGGAGGGGGTGTTGCTCCAGCTGGGGCCTTAGAATTGAGTGCCTGATGGTGCTGCTGTATTGGATGAGGCATTGCAGTGCCTTGATGGTGGGCACTCAGCCTTCCTATGTGCTGATGTTCAGGCCGCCTTCAGCCTGAAGAGGCCCCGAGCCTGGTGGACTGCCTAAACCCACACCTTGGAAGGCCATGGCTCCTGTCTTTGACCCTGGGTTGCACAGCCAGCTGCTGAACATGGTTGAAGCTTGGCGTGGACTAAGCAGGAAAAGAAAACATCTGAGTTAAAGGCGTTAGGGAAACTGTCAGGGAGCAAGGGACAGATTTCACCAGTCAAAATGGCAGGTGGCAGTTTCCTTAGGGCACAGCGGTTTCTCCAGGCTCACTTGGCAGCCTCTGCCCTGAATCACCATGTCTTGTATGGCAGTGCCGGGCAGAAGTTCAAAGAAACAGGGAGGGGTTAGATGCCAGTCTTCCTGAGCAATGGTGTGGGCTTTCAGCCCAGAAGAGTGACACCTGCCCAAGACAGAGACCATGAAGTCAGCTCCCCAGGGTCTGGAAGGGGCAGAATGGGTCTGGCTACTGGGGATCACAGCTGTTTGGAGGTAGACACTGCTGTCACTTGGTTTTCGAGGAATGCCACACAAACTGGGAATATTATGCAGCCCAGAGGCAAGAGGACTGACCCATCCAACATCTGAACCTGGCTCCCAGCCCTGGGATTCGGACCAGAGATGCGGAAAGGAAGGCATTCAGGCAGGGAGGATCCAAGACCCACTGCCGCAAGCCTTTCCTGGGAAGTGGAACGTAAGGGACACTGGCACATGAGGAAGAAAGGCAACAGAGCCCAGCTGAATGGCAGAGGCAGGTTTAATGGTGTCACCTTGTCTTGTTAATGAGCCAACCAAAAAAAAAAAATGCAAGTAAAAAAATGTTTAATCACACAGCACTTTATACAGGTATCGTAAGCAGTAGGCATTCACATCTCCGAATGAACGATGCCAGGGAAGCACAACCCCCGGGCACTCTGGATGTGTCTCTAGATAGCCAGTCTGAGTGCCAGGGAGGCCTGCGGCACGAGGTCCGGCTCCGTCCTTCCCGAGACTCTGCTGCCCAGGGGGTCCTGGCACAGAACCGGTGTGGAGCCCACTTAAGGCGGACAAAACAAATCATGCTTTGGTTTTTTTTTTTTTTTTTGTCTTTTTTTTCTATTAAGAGTTAGTATCTTTGCTTTTGAGATTTTTTTTCAACCTTAAATATTACATACATAAACCAGAAATTACATAGCTGCAATGTGCTCAACAGCACTCTCTCAACCTGGAGCTTCACATTATCAAAAGCCTAGAAAACCTGTAAACCTCTGGGCCCGTCTCTGGGGAGGATGTGGGGTGGGGGGCTCCTGCTGCGACTGCTTTCCCTCTGGCTCTGGGTTGCTGAGGCCTTGCTCACCCCGCACAGGGCGGAGCCACCAGCTGGGAGAGGCCCTGGTGCTTGCCTGGCCCAAGCTCCTGCCTCCGAGCTCCGCACTGGACAGCAGACTGGTCGGGGAGCAGAGGTCTATGAAGTTCCCACAGGCACGGCCTAGGCCAGAACTGCCGGTGCCCCACCAGCTGCAGGTGAGAAAAGCAAGCAAGGCAGCTGCCGCTGCTTCTCCCAGCAGCTCCTCGTCCTTGACTCCATGTTGGTGTGAGGGCCACCACCTCTCCCGGGTGTCACCCTGATCCCAGCCTGCTCCTCACTTCTTGCAGAGAGCAAGTTCAATAGGCCTAAGGGTTATAATGTGGTAAACAGGCCAGAGCCGGAAGTCAGTGAGAGCAGCTACAGCTCCCATGGGATAGTGTGTACGCTGGGGGACCGAGGGGGGGACCCAGTGGTGTTGGCAGCGGGGATGTGGGGGGCTACAGTCCAACTGCAGAGGATAAAAGGGACCAGGGACATTGCAGGAGCAGCCCATACTTCATGCAAGGCACATCCACTCTCCTGCCCATCTGCAGGGCCCTGGAACACCCCACCTCTGACCTGAGTAAAGGACAGCAAGGGAGCAAGTGTCACGACATTCTGCCTGGGCTGACAAGTGGAAAATTGCAACTGGGTTCCAGTTTTCTTTGCCACAGGGGACCCGCCTGGTGAAAGCTTGTTTCGGATAGAAACGCAGCATCTTGGGACACTTCTTGCACTTCAGCATCAGACTTGCCTTGGGGAGAAGAGGGCAGTGGGAAGCTCGCACTGAGGACGGGGGGCTGGGAAGAAGGGTGGTTCCAGGGGAGGGAGTGGGCTGGCAGCGGCTGGCCTCTCCCACCGTGACGCTCCTTCCTCGAGGGCTGGTGGCTACTTGTCCTCTGTGCTTTCGGGCATGCCTGCCTCTAGCAGGGCAGCCCGGAACTGCGTCAGGACACCCCTGATGCTCTTGATGAAACCCTTAGAGAGTGGGAAGAGGGGAAAACCGATGTCAGGGTAGCCGCTCTTCTCGGGCAAGAAGCTCCGATAGCTCTTTCTTCGCTTCTTTGGTTTGACGCTGGGTGGAATGGATGCATCAGGTGCCATCTCTGAAGTCTGACCTGTGCGGTCCCTGCTAGTTGAGGCCGGGCCCTGGGCGCCACCCTCCGAGTCTGAGCCCTGGGAGGCCTCTCCAGGGGCCATTCCGCCATCCTCAGGTTCTTCTCGGCCAGAGTCTGAGAGCTCGGCCGCGGCAGGCGGCTCTGGTGAGCTGCTGTCCTTGGCGACCCCATTGGGCAGCGCCTGGGCCCTCTCTAGCAGGGCGTGGGTTTCCAACCAGGACTCGATGCGGTTCACCAGCCGCCAGCCACCACTGCTGAAGTGCTGCCGGATCTCCTGCTCAAAGACCTCGGGGGGCCGCCGAACCAACTGCGTCATGGACTGCACCACGCGGATCAGTGCCATCTCATTGTAGCAGCGACTGTTCTCGTAGCCTTCCTGCAGGCCCCGGTCACTGTCAAAGCCGGCTTCGTTGTAGTAAGGTTCATTCACCAGGATCAGACCTGCAGGGAGGACACCTTCCTCAGTGGTGGGGGAAGTCCATTGGGGCAGGTCTGCCTTCCACCCCAAGAGGGCAGACTCCTAGCCAGCATGACCTCGCCTGGCCCGGCCGTACCTTGGATGGAGATGAGCACCTGGAGTAGGCTGGATTTACTTGTCCACCTCTCTGTCCCCTGAAACACACACAATACCATTAAGTGTGTCCTAGACAGACACCCACCCTGCCTCCTCCTCCTTAGCTGAGGCACTGGTGCCTCACTCACCTTTCCAATCCAGGTGCCCAGGAGGCTGACACACACTTTCCCATTGTCATACAGGTTGGGGTTCAGGCGGCCACTGCACTGGGAGAGGTAGCAAAAGTGGGGGGGCACAGCTGGGTAGATGTTGGGGAGCTGGATGTCAAACAGGTAGAGGCCGTCCTCATAAGGGGTTCGAGTGGGGCCCTTGATTAGAGCTGAGAAGAGGTCCTAGGAGGGAGAGAGGGCATGGCTGGCACACAGGGCACTGCGTGAGGAAGCGGAAGGAGCAGCACCCTGGCTCTCTAGACATCATCAACAACAGAGGCGCACAGGAAACATCTGCGCGAGAGGCAGAGGCAGGGTGTGCTCAACTAGAAGGGTGGCACTGAGGCTCTGGATTTCTGGGCAACCACTGGGAGACAATGAGGTTGCTAAGTGCCAAGAGCTGTCTCATGGCGTGCGGGTTCTGGGCTCTGTGCGTGTGCTGGTGCACACCGTGGCTGCCAGAGGAACAGCCTCGGGGAGTGTGAGGCAAGAAGAGACCGAGGGGGTGAAGCACTAACAGCAATACAATCCCCTTCATGTATGCTCCAATCTGTGCTGCTCTGAGATCTGGAAAAAACAAAACAAAATGCACAGCTCCCTTCACCCCTCAGCAGAGCTCAGACTGGCTGGAATTTTACCAAAACCCAACAGAGATATTATTAAGGACCTCCTGGGCATGGGGCTGTCGGAGCGGTGTCCTTTGCCTCTGCTATCAGGATCCCTACTCTTTTTTCTTTCTGGATGCTTCCAGAACGGCCCGAGCTGAATGAGCTGTGAACTCGAACTCAGGGTCTGGCATGGCCCTGGCTCATAGCAGAGGCTGAGAAGGGATTGTTCAGTAGGCGGGTAGGCGGGACATCTTGTCTCTTCCTCACAATGCCTTCCCTGAACAGGGCTGAGGAATGCTGGATCCTGGCCTCAAACAGAGGAACCAGAAGTGGAATATGCTATTCTGTAACTAGAGGAACAGGCTGAGCCAACCTGAACACCAAGGGCAGGTCTCACCAACCACCACATGGAGGAAAGGCAAGCAAACCACAGGTGCCACACTATTTGTATAACTAAGTCATACAAAATACTGTTTGCTATGGTGATACACAAGAATGCAAAACCATCTTATAAAAGATTATCTGGAAGGATATCCACCCAATGTCCAGTGTCAGGTCTTCTAGGAATTGAGACAGCGCCTCCGATTTGGGGGGAAAAAGGAGGCGAAGGTTGTTTGAGGACAACCTGAGCTCTTTCTGAAATGTTCTGATTTTTCAGAATGCAGAGCATACCTGGGTAATTATATAATTAACTCTAAGCTAATTTTTAAAGAATGAGGAAAGAACCACCTCAGGCCATAGGCCTGCATGCCTCTGAGTTAGCTCTCATCTGACAGCACTGTTCCTTCCCTGTAAAAGTGGGTGGTGAGTGGCTGCTGCCAGGTGTCGGTCAGCTCTGAAGATCCAGGTGCCCAAGACTGGCAGTGTCAGGCATTGAGTGCCCATTCAGCACATCTGCATCTGCCCCTGCCAAGCCCCGTCAGCCCACTTGCCATTCTATCCTCAAAAGTCTTGACCATGATGCCATCAGGCAGTGAGGTAGCCAGCAGTGCCATCTCCTTCCGCACTGTGCTGAAGAACTTCTTGGCTTCTGGAGGTTGGAACTCAATTTTCTTAAAAGAGTGGTTTGCTGGAGGGGGAAAAGAGAAGAATCAGTCCCGACTGGGAGGCTCTGGCAGCTCCACCTGCAAAACTGACTGCCCCTCAGAAACAGGGCTTGGAGAGGCAGCTGGCCGGTGTGTGTCCAGTCAAGGAAATAAACCCAGGGGCCTCCCTCCCACTGCTCCTGTCCCGGGCAGGAGTGCGGGTCAGGCCAGATGCGTTTACAAAATCAGGAGCCCTGCAGCACGCCTGGGAAGGCGTAGACAGGAGAGGGCCCACTCACAAGGTGCAAACTCCAGCACCGAGAAGACCTCGCCTTTGGCGCTGGTGAAGGTGACGCCGGGTTTGCCACCACACTGCTGGCAGAGCACAGGCGTCTCGCTGGGCCACTCAGCCTTCACTGGCGACTGCCCCTCAGGCTTGTCCTCTTTGCGCTCTGCATCGGGTGCTGCCTCCATTTTCTCCTCCTCTGCGATGGCCACATTGTCCAGGGTCTTCTTGAGGTTCTCCTGCAGCTTCTTGATATCGTCCAAAAACTTCTTCTCTCTGGTGGGCTTCTCGGGTTCCACGGTGGGGGAAGTGGGAGAGCCCGTGAGCAGCTGCTCCACAGTCATGTTCTTGAGGCTCTCCAGGATCTTGATGGCCTCCTTCAGCTCTCGGAAGCTCTTGGGGGGCCCATCCTTTCCAGCCTTCTCCATCAGCCCTGCCATGGGGGCAGCCATGGCCACAGCCCCCTGGATGGCAGCGGTGGCAGCCTCTTCACTGATCACCACTCCTTTGTCCTCTTCAGGAGCTGGCAGCTGCTCAGTGGGCAGGATGGGGGGCTCCTCTATTTTGGGGTGCTCATCCTCCACGAGTCCATTGTCTGTCTCCCAGCTGTCGCTGTCATCTTCCCACTCGTCTGAAGATGCCCCACTGGTGCTGCCTTCCACTGAATCATAGTCTGACTCCTCAATCTCGGATTCAATGTTGTACAAGTGCTGGAGGCAGAAGACAGCGAAGTAATAACTCACATGGGAAGTTTGCCCCTCACTGAGGAGGAGTTCTGGGGACCCCATCCTCACAGCTGATGGTGACACCATTTTACCTTCCCTTCTTTTCTGTTCTCAGCTTTGCAGCTCGAGCTTCCCTGCGCTAGGGAGTCCCCAAGTCTCTGAGAAGGGACCTTTGCCTATCCCTTCTTCCTCTGGGCAGGACCCAAAGCCCCCGTCAATAGCCCATCCACATTCCTCCCCACTCTGCACACTTGGTCAGCATCTGCCAAGGCTGAGGGGCCTGAGGGGAAACTTTGGCAAATCCAGCCTACTGTTAAGATGCAGGCCAGCTGCTGATGCCCCAAGACAGCTTTTATGGCCTGCGGCAGGAGTAGAGAACATGTAGTAAGAAAAGTAGGAGGGCTGGCTACATCCTGACCCTTCCCTGGAGTAGCAGTCAGGGTAATGGAAAAAGGCAATCCCTGTCCTGACTGCCCCCCACCCCAGCACACCTGCCCCTGCCAAGCCAGGAGAGGAGCACGGGCCTGTGTGGTTGGCTAAAGCAGGGGCCAGAACGGGGGTCAGCTCTCCTTTCCCTTGCTTGTCTGTTACTAGGAATGTTTGTGGGAAAGTCCCCATCTCCTAGGAGTAACTTGTATTTTCTCAATACAGTAAGGATTCAAGAGAAACCTGGCAGTTTGAGAACACCTCCATCATCTGGGGATGTGAGGTGCCTCTGTTTCTTCACCGGGGGCTCAGTTGGTAGACCAGAAAGCCCACATCCATAGCCTCAAGGACAGAAGAGAGGCCAGAGCTCCTAGCAAGGCCATGAGCCCAGGGGCCTCGACAGAGCCTTACCTGGGGCAGGATGATGGTCTTTGAGTTGTCAGCCCACACCACCTCCACCTTGCTGCTGACATCCACGCGGGCCACCTGACCCACTGACGGCTGCTGGCCAAAGGGGACAGAGTCAAGGGAGTGGTTCTCTGGGAGAGGCACAGGCCAGAGCACCTCTGAAGGAGCCCCAGAAGCTGGTGGTAAGGAATGAGGCTGTGAGGACTGCAGAACACGAGCGCCTGCAGGAGAGGACTCAGGGGTGGGCCCTCTCACTCGATCTCTTTCCGTGCTCACCACCACTGAGCAGCGAGCACCACCATGGGTCTTCCCAGGCCCCACTGATTCCCTCTCTGCATCAGTGCTCTGGCCTCTCTGGGCTTCTCGTGCTTCCCAGCATGTGGTTCCTGCCTCGAGACTCTCGCTCCTAATCTGCCCCAACCCCAGCCAACGTTCCCACTCTGCCTCCAACACCCAGCTCAGGCGCTACCTCCCAAGCATGTGCTCAGCAGTACTTGACTTCCTGCTCACGTGGCTTGTGACTTGGAGCATGGCTCAGGAAGCCCGACAGCCACAGGTGTCAGGATTGAGGAGCACCTGGGACACTGAGCCCAGAGGACTTTCAGGTCTTGTCTTCTGGAGCCACCTAGTGGCACCATCAAGGACTGCAGTTGCTTGATGGGCAGGGAACAAAGATGGTGAATCTGAACCCTACCTCGTCCTCTTTGTGTGCAGCCCCATCTTCAGTGTTGCCAATTCGAATGACAATGTCAGTCGTGCGGAACCGAAAGTCAGGGTGGTCAGCAATGTCATACACGCTCACATCTTCCTCTTCTCCAATAAGCTGTAGCACAGGATGGGCTGCTGTGGGCCAGGGACCCTCCCAGGACCCTCGCAAGACCGCCACATCCCATGGGAAAGAAGAGTAGGGGCCGTACACACTCACCTCCACATCATCCCCGCTTGGCCGCAGCTTGAACCACTTTACCATACAGGTGCGGCCAATGTGGTCCCCAGACTGCACCACGCCATAGACAGCAGGGTCTGGACAGCTCTGAACTGTGGGACCAGAGGGGACAAGATTAGTGGAGGAACTGACAGGGCTCGTTTCCCACGCACCACAGCTCAGAACACACGTGCCTCTCTCCCACCCTTGAAAGGGCAGCCTCTTCCTTGACCTTGCTCTAGCTCTGACCCGAGACCCCTTGCCCCATCCTCCTGGCATCCCTACGCTCTCATAGGCAGCTGCCCCACTGGCCGCCCTGGGGCTGGTACTACCTCGCTTGTCTACCACAAAGTCTCCAGGGCAGAACTCATTGTTGTCCAGGTGATGCACAGGGAAGAGGTCATTGGAACGGATGTTGCACTCCACAGAGCCGTCCTGCCACATCACGTCGGCTGAGGTCATTGTGGTCACCACCTCCACTGCCACCCTGCCAGGTGCAGGCCAGTGAGAGACCATACAACACTTCCAGGAACAGGGCCGAGACCTCTCCCTTCCCCCTCCCTGCGGCCCGGAACTTGAAGCGCCGAATCCCTTGTGGCAAGGGTGGAGGCCTGATGCACACAGAGCTCACTTTCTAAAGCTGCATGCTCTCTCCCGAGAAGCAGACACCTTTAGGAGAGCCCAGGCCTGGCTCATGCTCCGGCCACCACCCCACTTCAGACCTCTCTGGACTGCCAGGCCTGCCCTGGTGCTGCCCACCATGGCAGGCATGGTCCCTGGACTGGCACAAGGTTGGCAGACCTTGTGTGCTCCTGTGTGCCCTCTGCTCCGTCTTAGACTGATGCTCCGTATTTACCTGTCTCCTGGCTTGAAGTCACGAGTGATTTTATTCTTCTTCCTCTTGTGTTTCCGCTTTAGGTTCTTGATGGACAAAGGGATGCTCTTTTTGCGACTTGTGCCACTGCCGCTCTGGGAGGAGGTGGTAGAACTGGCAGATGAGGTCACAGAGCTGGTGTCATCGGTGTCGTCGGCAGCCTCATCATCTGCATCCTGCTCTGCTGAGTGCAGCCCATCCTCTCCACCCTCCTTCAGCAGGAAGGGAGGCAGTGGCTGGCCAGCTTCACGGGGCTCTTCGGGGCCCTCGTCCTGCATCTCCACCGGGCTGGCAGACCCGTCAGGTGGTTCCTCTGGGCTCGCAGACCCTGTTTCACTCTTGGCCTTGGCTTCCCCTTTCTTGTCTGGGTCCTCCATAGAATGATCTCTGGGACACTGGGTGTCCGGGGAGCAAGACATGATCCTCACGACCTGCTTCTTCAACAGGCGCTTCACCTGCAAGGGCAGAGGAGGGGGACAGGGTGCTGTGGCAAGCAACACGCAGCAGCCCTGCCCTGTGCCCACGGGACACCCAGGCTGGCCTGGCCCCATGCTCTTGGCCTCTCAGGGGACAACAGCTCGACACACCTAAGTGGTCAGCAAGGGTCCTCAGGACAGCCCCCAAGACCTAAAGCAAAGACCATTCTTCCTGGCCACAGAAATGGCTCCTGGCCAGTTCCTCAAGTGTCTGCCAACCCCAGCCCAAGGACATACCTTCTTGGCCATAGAGCCCTCCCCCTGGGCGCAGTGTTTTTCTGGACATTCCCAGGCAATCCTAGCTGGCTCTACCTTGGCTGGGAAGACATACAGACAGCGCTCCCCGAGCTGCCGCTGAGCATGGTCAAAGCATCCGAGACGCTTCACCCTGGAGGGGACAAGCAGCGGCTGGGCTGGGCTTCGAGAGGCCAGTGTGTCCCCAGCCCTCTGTGCACCGATAGCCAGGGGCCCAGGGCCTGGCTCCAGATGTGGCCCTGGGACTGCAGGAGTGAGGCATACTCACCTGCCTAGATTTTCCTGAGTGATGACAGAGGGTGGGGGGCTGACGCTGTCTGTGCCCCCTGGACAGAAACTCTTGGTAATCCATGTGACTTTCAGCTCCACAACCTGTACCTGGGGGAGGGAGGGAGGACGAGCCACCTTCGAGGCGGGTTCTCACTGGACTTCTTTTGTTTTCTGGTGTATTGGGAATTGAACCCATGGCACTCTCTATAACCTGCTGTGCAGATCCCTTCAACCTCTGGGGCAGGAAAGTGGATCTTCATGGTGCAGCACCCCATGCAGACACGTACCACCCTCCCTCTTGCTCGGCCTATTCAGGCAGGTGGGGGACATCAGCCTACAGCCCACTCCATGGCTGGACGCCACCCCACCACCAGCCACTCCCTACCTCCTCCACCACCACCCGGAACTTGCTCTTGGTGCTGAGCACAGGCTTGACCCCTGACAACCACTGGACACTGGAGAAGATCTTGGCAGGGCCGATGAGCACCTGGCCCGGGTAGAAGCCATAGGAATCATCAAAGAAGAGACCCTGCAGGATTTAGGGTCAGAGAAAAGTCCTTGTGAGTGAGGCCTCCTCGGTGACAGTGCTCCCTGTGCCTGCCCCGCCAGTCCTCCCTGCAGAAGCCGCACCATACAGGCCTCTCTTCTCATGGACACATCCTACAGCATTTGACCAACTACACATGCAAATCAGTCCCTCAGGGACCTTGATAAGCTGCAGCTGCAGATTTGTTTTGGGTTCTTAACACACTCTCATCAGTGCCGAGGCTGGTGGTCAAGGGTCACACTTTCAGTTCTAGAGAGCAGGTCCTCAAACCTGTTTAACCTGTTCTATACTGCACGCTGCAGTATTGGACTAAGTCACTCTATGCAGGCCCAAACTGACACTTTAAGGATGAGATGAAATGCATAACTGCAAATAGAAGTTCTAAAAGTCTCTGCCCAAGCCTAAACTTCTTGATAGTCTGGTGCACCCCCCACCCCCTTTTCCAGGAATCCACTTTGCTTGGCCTGGGTCAGGTCCAAGCTCTCTGCTGAGAAGTTCCCCTTCCTATGAAGCCAAAGAAGTCAGAGAAGGGAATCTCCCCTTGGAGAAGCTGGCCTGGCAGAGCTCACGCACCGAGTCACTGACATGTGGGCAGACGTCGTAAAGCTTGGCACCATCTTCTGTGTTCATAGAGCACCTGAAATAGTGACCAGAGGCTTGGTCTCCAACAGGCACAACCAAGCACCCAGCAGCAGTAATCTAGAGGTACCAAGACATCCGTGAGGCCTAACAGCTACCATTCTTCTTCTACCCACAGCTCAGCCTCTGCAATGGTACAGACCTGAAGCCTCACCTGAGTGCTCACTGCAATTAAAGTGTCAGATAAAGCCCATGCTCTGCAGATAACCCCAAGGAAAACATTTCACCAAGACAGGGCACACCAGAAATTAATCAGGTGAACTCGGCCACAGCAGATAGAGTCCAACACAGGTTAGGCCCTGAATGCCAGCAACATGGCTGAGTCCTGGATCAGGTCTGTACATGGCCCATGAGGATGCCTCCCCTGCCTGCCTTCCACAGGCTGCCCTTCCCCAGCAGATGTGCCCCCACTGGTAAGACCCACCTGGCACCATTGGACAACTTGAGGATGATCTGGTTCTTCAAGTCATAGACCTTTCCCAGCCAGCAGTCATAGGCAATGTAGTCCCCGTACATGAAGGGCTGCAGAGCAAGGGCACAGGACAGTGAGAGACGGAAGAGACACCAATGACAACGCCCAGGGCACAAGTGCAGATGGTGAAGAAGGCTCTGGATGGCCTATGTGTGGACTGGTCAACTACTGGACCTACGCAACCACCATGCAGGCTCCCAGTGGCAATTCCAGGCTGCACCCCCAAGTCTTGCTCCAAGGAGAAGGAAGCAGTGGTGTGGGGGCAGTCTGGAGGGGCAGAGGAGAGAGCCACACAGATGGCAGGTGGTGGCGTGGACAAGTGAGTAAAGGGCTTAGTAAAAACATTGATATATTGAAGATACTGAGAGCCAGGTTTCTCACTGTTGAAGGTGTGCCACCAACAGAAAGCGGGCAAAAGAGGAAGAGCTGGAGGTGTTTAGATCTAACCAGAGGTATCAAGACAAATATGTATATCTTAATATACATGCAGACTGAAAATTGACATAATTAGGAGAATTGTACATGTGTATCATATACATACAGGTACTTCCTAGTGCTGTCCTAAGGAAGAGTCTAGTACAATTAGCACACCTAACATCCAGATCTTACTTGGTTTCTTTTTTCTGTCATTTTTGCGGTGCTAGGACTGAAACCGGGGCCTTGAAAATGCTAGGCAAGTACTCTTCCACTGAGATACAGCCCCTAGCCAAGATCTTGGTTTTTAAAATGCCATTCTTCTCTGAACTAGGTCCTTGGAGAAATGGCTGATTCCTGGGCTGGGTCAGAAAGAAAATGTAAGATGAGAAGGAAACAAGTTTTTTTTTTTGTTTTTTTTTTTTTTGGTAAAGCAGAAAGTGCTTTAAAAACAAAACAGTGAGTGAGAGAGGGAGCCATCTAACGTGCTTACAAAAAAAGAGACAGGGAGCCAACTAAAAAGAACACAAAAGCTGATCTGAAGGCACTTTCATCAGCAACACAGAAAGTAACAGTAAACAGAATAAAACAACATTCTGAGGGTTATCTTACCTAGAAAAAAACCACAAATAAGCTGCCTGTAATCTCATCACTCTGAGAACATGAGGCAGGAGGATTGCAAGTTCAAGCCGAGCCTGGGCAACTTAGTGACTTAGCGAGAATATATCTCAAAATAAAAAATGAAAAGGGCTGGGGATATAGCTCATTGTTAGGATCCCGGGGGTTCAATCCCTAGTTTGGGGGAACAATTAAGAAAAATATAAATGACCCAGGGCTGGGGATACAGTTCAGTGATAGAGCTCAAGGGCCTGGTTTTAGTCCTATCATCACAAAACAAATCAACAAGTAAGTAAATAAATGGGCTAGAAGATAAAGCAGTAAAGCTCTTCCACACAGGACAATGCCAACTAATAACGATGAGAGAATGACACCTTCATATACTCGCCACAGCAAGTGTCAGAGTGATGGCTGATTTAGAAGGGAAACTGAAGAAGATTGGTGGATGGGGTGTGACAGGTACCAGGTTACTGACACACTGTTGGGATATTTCCCTACAAAATACAGTCACTTACAAAGGGGTAAAGGAGACTTTAGTGTGGAGAGACCTGAGGACGCCAGTGTAAGCAGGGGATGAAGCAACCCTCCCAGTGATGTGGGCTACTGGACACCGAGCCAGAGGAGAGCTCGGTAGGGGCAACCCTGGTCAGGAGACAACATCAGACCAAGGGTGAAAGTCACTACTGAATGTGTCACTGTCCAAGATGTGGAGGAGGAAGCAATATGGGAGCCATGCCAGATTAGAGAGAGCTGCAAGAGTTGACAACGAAGTGCCAGATGTGTTCCTGCAAGGAATCTCGGGTCAGCAAAGGAAAAAGGACATTGTTGAGATGACTGAATGGGGTCTGAGAACAGTAGTATGTTAGTGCTTATTTCCTAATCTGGGGGACTGTGTGGTAGCTACACGGGAGTGCGCTGCTGGTTCTGGAAAACACACTGCAATTTCCCAGGTGATGATAGGGCATGGATCTTAGCTTGGTCTCAAATGGTTCAGGAAAAGAGGAAGTCTAGAGAGAGGGTATTTGGGAAAGGAGTTGGAGCAAATGGAGTGAGATGTTAATAGCTGAAGAAGCTGGATGAACCAGATCCATGAATTTACCATCTTTTTCTAAGTTTGGAATCATTTAGAAAGCAAATTATTGAAAAGAAATCTGTTTTTAAAAAAGTACTGTGCTGGGTGTGGTGCTCATGTCTGTAACCCCAGCACTCGGGGCAGCAGGCTGAGGCAGGAGGGAAGTGAGTCTGGGGCCAGCCGTGTCCACGCAGCAAGAGCAAGTGTAGGAGGGTAAAGAGACTGTGCTGGAGACCTCTGCTGGAGCCGGCAGGGAAGGATGTGCAGGATCTTGTGTCTGCACGAGGTCCTCAGGAGTGAGGCAGCCACAGTGAGCTGTGTACTGCTGAAGCCGAGAGTGGAGAGAGCGCTTGGCAGAGACCGCTCACCCAGATGTGCTGCAGGTCCTTGCTGTTGACTGGGTAGATGATGCAGTTGGTACCAATGAGCTTGACGGCGCAGTCAATGTTGACGTCTATCACTGTGCCGCACTGACTGTCCTGAGGAAGAGAGAAGGCTTTTGGGCCACAGCCACCAGAAGAGACCCGCCCAGACAATCCCAAGGGGGCCCCTTCTAGAGCCAGGCAGCTGTCCTGCAGGGAATGGCACAGGGGGGCTAGAGTTCCAAGGCAGTTACCCTGGCGCCCAGGCTAGGGTAGGGACCCAGGACTCACAGTGGAGCGCATGTGCCGGACCACATCTCGGGGCACCACAGAACGGTCCTCTAGTTTCAGCTGTGAAAGGAAACACAGGTGTCAGAGGTGGGCTCTGATGCCATCAGAAGACACTTTTTTTTAACCAACTCCTCCCATGCATACTGCCCAGATGGCAGGTGTACACAATCCTAAATCTTCAGCTTGAGGAATCACCACAACCTGCGCACAGCCCCTCACTAGCAGTCAGATCTAGATGTGGCACGTGTTCTGCCCAGAAGCCTTCAGTGTCCCTTGAAGTCAGTATCTCCTACCAAACACTAAAGCCAGGCTCACTGGAGGTGCTCTGGGTTTTTGTGGTGTTGGGATGGAACTGTCGCTGAGCCCCACCCAGACTTGGGAGGTGCTCTTTATCTGGAAGAGTGGAGGATGGCTGCATGCAGAACGTAAAGGCCTGGCCTGAGGGCAAAGTTACTAGCCTACAAAGGCTTCGCTGTGAGTTAATCCTTTCCTACCCTCCTCAAATGTCCACCTCCAACCTCTGCTATTCAGCACTGAGGAGAGAGTGCGGACCTGCATGACTGGGGTAGGTAGGGGGTGGGTCGCTCTGAAGCCAGGCTGTCGCCTGACACTGCGTTCTAATCTGGCTTGTCCCCTGTGCCTGCTGCAGCCCCTTATCTAGGAACTGCAGAGCTGGGCCGCTCAACCAGGCACTTGACCTGTCCCTTCACAGACCTCCTGGGCCAGCTGCCATCACTCCCACTGCTCAGTTGCTGGATCCCCCTCCTGAAGCCCAGCAAGGGGCTGGTTCTCACCAGAGTAGCCTGTCTTCTCTTTTGCTGGGTCCCTAAAGCTGGGCTGCTCCCTGTCACCCCTCGCTGACTTACAGGAATGAGTATTTCCTGTGTCTGCTTACCAAGACCCCAAGCCACGGGACTGGGAGAGCTGCTCCCTGAAACGCTACCCAACTGGACAGCCCTTAGCAGCAGCCTCTCTGCTCACAAGCCCTGGACTGCAGAGAGGCGACACCACAAAGGCAGAACCAAAGTGCTGAAATTTTGGCAATGATGACTAAAACTCTATCAGTAGGGTGTGAAGGGAAACGGTGAGAACTACCACCAACCAGCAGTGTAGAAATCCCACAGCAACCCAAGCCCTGCACCAGATGATGACAAACTTAGCAGTTCAACTCCGGGTCCTCTCGTCAGACACCAAGGAACCCTGACAGCCTGTTCCTGTCTACACATGCTAAATGGGGGTGCTAGCAGCTATCACAGGGTGACTGCCGCAGGACTGAACAGTTAGGAAAAGAAGTATAGACACGCTCATGGTGTGTGGAGTACAGGCAGTGCTCAGCCCGGCTGCCCGTGGCCAACTGCCTGACTTCAGGACCCCTGTGGGATGCAGGCAGAAGCCCCCTGAAGGGCCAGGCTCCTCAGACAGCTGCTTCAGGTGCCCAGGCCTGCTCCTCTTCTAACTCAGAAAGCCTTCTGTGCTGTGACGCTGTGTGCCCACATCTCTCTTCTGAGCCGTGGTATTTTCTGTTCTGCCTTACCCAGCCCAAAGCCCTGCCCAGCTTAGACTTCAAAAAGTCACAACTGGGGTCCTCCCAAACCGTCACAGAAACCAGAAGCTGCAGTGTGAGAACCCCGGGGGACAGGGACTGGGCCGTGTGGGGCAGAGGGGTCCCAAGGGAGAACCCTGCTCATTGTTCCTTGGTGGCATCTGCCAGGTAAAGAGCTGCCCAGGGGAAGCAGCACAGGCACCTTCGCCTGCACTACCCCAAGTTGGGGAGGGGAAGCAGAGGCTACCCCTGGGGCTGAGGCTGAGGCTCAAGCAGCAACAAAGTAGCAGGCAAAAGCTGTAACCAAAGGTGTCTGGAAGGGCAGCTCTGCACTGTGCACCCCGTAGTTCCTTCCCAACGTCCCCCTTCACACTCCTCGCTCCAGGCACATGTTCCCTGCTTTACAAAGCCTCTCAGAGTCCCCATTCTGGAAGGAACCACTGTGCCACCCACAGCACCACAGCACCTGGCACCACGGCCAGGCACTCACTGCCTGCTGGGCACTTTCCTAAGCACTTCCCATCTCCCCTGCAAGCCACTCCACAACAGCAGGAAGTAAGCACTGCTATTACTACTGTCCTTTCCATTTTCAGATAAGTAAACTGAAACAAAGAGAAAGCAAGTAACTAGTTTAAGGACCTCTGCCTTATAGAGGAGGAGGCAAGAGGAACTCAGCAGCCTGGACCGAGCCCTTTTTCTTAAGTCACATAAAAAGCTTATCCCACCTGGAGTGGTAGCATGCGGCTATAATTAAAGCATTCGGGAGGTTGAGGCAGGAGGACTGCTGAGAGTTGAAGACCAGCCTAGGCTACACAGTGAGTTCAAGGTCAGTTTGAACTACATAGCAAGACCCTGTCTTTAAAAAAAAAAAAAAAAAGCTTATACTTCCCCAGGGCTGCAGAGATAGCAACAGACTAAAATATACTTCTGGCCAGAAGTGTCTCCATCTGCGATCCCAGCACACAGGGAGACTGAAGTTAAGTTAACAAGGCCCTGTCTCAAAACAAAAACATAAAAAATGGTCTGGGGAGACTGCTCAGTGCAAGGACCCTGGGTTCAACTCCCAGAACTGAGAGGGGAAATTCTGGTACATCCACACATTGTCAAAGATGATGAGTATTCTGGTCACAAACACAATAAAATATTTTTGGGCTGTCTGGAAGGTAAGTGTGGTGTACTGGCTGCAGATTTCATCAGGCCTGCCCACTGGGGTTGCCATTTGCCCTTGGCTTTTCCTACTACCCTAAAATGTCCCAGACAGCACTGGGAGGTGGGCACTAGAGGGTGCTCACCTGCCCCAGGAACAGGAGACCCCAGAGCAAAAGGAAGGTTGTGAAACAAGACCCAAATTCCTACTGCAGAGGAGCCCTGAATGTCACTTTTAAAACAACGTCACTTAGGGACAGGGAAGCTTAGAGAGGGATGGACAGATTTCAGTTATTATTATCCTCCAAAACTCCAAACCACCTCAGAGCTGGCATCTGTGGTCTAACATTTCCTGGAGGGCTACAGCAGAGAACAGAAGTTGTGGAACAGAAAAAGGACGAGGAAGACAAGACCACAACGCCACGTCTCTGGATGTGGGGAGGGGCACAAGTGGGTTGAGGCGGACATGGATGGTCTGGACACTTGTCACCGGACCCCGGGGCTGCCTGCTGGGATCCTGGGACAGGCAGCCTCTGCTGCCTCCTCTGGAAACAGCAGACCTGTCACGTGCTGTGGGACTTTAAGGAATTCACTGACTGGTCAGCCGATGCTGATGGAGCACTTCTTGTGCCAGGTGCCGTGGAGCCCAGGCCCTGCTCTGCCAAGCCCTTGTTCCAGCACAGGGGGAGGATGCAGGTCAGGTGGTGCTCAGAGCCATACAGAGAAACAAGGCAGTGAAGGCAGGAGCAAATGTGAGCTGAGAGACCAGAGGAGCTGCCAGGGTGGAGTGTGCTGTGTCTGGAGGCTGGCAGGAGCAGGGCTCAGAGCGGGAGAAGGCAGCTTGCCAGAGTGGCACTTCTGTCCTATTCTGCCAGGAAGACCACCCTTGTCCTGAGGCTCACACTGCTTCCCTGAGCTGCAGTCTTGAGGCCTATGTGCCTCTTAGAAGACAGCGCGTCCTGCAATAAATGCCTGGCCCAGACCCTCATCTGTAACACAGAGCTTGGCTCATAATTCACTAGAAATTTATTCAAGAGTAGAAAAGGCAAACGAAGGCTGAGTAACAGGTTGAACACAGACAAAGCTAAAACAAGAAGCCACTTCCAATTGGTTTTGAACACCACGGCCCCATAGGAGTCGGTGGTCTTAGGTTAGCTTGCCCCACAGAGTGAAGCACGTGCCCTGGGACATACGCCTAGTCACCAGCACCAGTATCTGGAACACTAAACGGGTTCCTCAGCCAGCAAGGAGCTGCAGGAAGTTCAAAGGGCGGGCTTTAATGGGGCCTTCGCATGTATGTGTCAAGACTGGGAGCTACCAGTCACACAAAGGAAGGCCAATCAATACACAGGAGATGCGGGTGTCTTTCAATCTGGGAAGCAAACCTTCCACCTTCTCTGGGGCTGGTGATGTCGTCAATATCAGATCTTGAACCTATCACTGAGGGTAGTTGCCAACCTGAAAGGTTCAGCTTGAGGTCAAGCACCCGAGGCTTAAATACAGTCCTAGATCAAAGCCCAGTCTAGTCCTAGACCTCAAGGACAAGCTTGCTGCCAGCCTCACACTGTGTCCCTGGTGAGGAGAAAATAGGGGACAGCTCATAGTGGTCCCTGATTTGGGTTTGCATGCAGAGTGAGGCTACACTTCTGCTTGACTAAGCCAGGCCTAAGAACTCTTGAAGCCCAGCAGACACACATAGGTATGAAGCTGCTCACTCAAACACAACTCAAAAAAACAGGTTCTCAAGCAAGGTGGATGGTACACACCTGTGTATTCAGGAGGCTGAGGCAGGAGGATTGCACATGCAAGGCCAGCATGAACAGCTCCATGAGATCCCCGTCTTTGGCGTGGGAGGCTTTTTGAGACAGGGTTTTACTATGCAGTTCAGGCTGGCCTCAAACTCAGTGATCCTCCTGCCTCAGCCTTCCTGGAATTACAGTTGTGTGCCACCACGCCCAGTGAGACCCTATTTTAAATAAAAAGTACTGGGGATGTAGCTCAGTGGTAAAGTGCTTGTCTAGCATCATGTGTGAGGCCTCTGGTTCAAATCCCAGACTGCAGCACCCCCCCACAAAAAAACCCTAGACTTATAAAAGGAATATGAAACTACCCCAACAGTGGAAATTTCTAAATACTACCTTGCACAATCTGGCAATGGGCAAAGAGCTGCCTCTTTGGTAGTGCTCTCAGATCAGTGGCAGAGCAGATGACAGTCCTCTGTTCACCCTTGCGTGGTGGCCAAAGCTGTTTCATGACTGGGGCACATAAAACTCTAACCTTGGCCTCTGCTCTCTTTTTGGGTCTTAAGGGGGAATGAATTAAACACTGGACTTACAGGTTAGCAGCAGATACAGTGATTATCCTGACGTGACCTCTGATCACACATGACGTAAGAATAGGGTATGTGTCCTGTTTTATGAGAGGGAAACTTAAAACTTGCTCAGGCTTTATTATGAATCAATGTGTACTCGGGAAACAAATCAAAACCTGTCTGTCACACTAGGCCAGTGATGGCGAGCCTTTTAGAGCTTTCAATGATACAAACGGCCTGCTGTGGCACACGTGCCAAAGGTTTACCACCACTGCTCCAGGCAGTATGGTTTTTTTTTGGTGCTGGGGTTTTTGAGACGGGGTCCTGTTGTGTAGTTCAGGCTGGCCTCAAACTCACGGTAATCCTCCTGCCTTGGTCTCTTGAGTGCTGGGATTGCAAATTTGTGCCACCAAACCTGTTTTAGGAAAGAATTACTGGCTGCCTTTTGCCCCCAGTTCTCTCCCAAAATGGATTTACAGTAGGGCATATTTCAAGGTTGTTGGATACATAAGAGGCATTAAGATTAAGAATCAGGGTCTTGCTGGGAGTAGTGGTACATGCCTGTGATCTCAGCACTCAAGACGCTGAGGCAGGAGAGTAACCGAGTTCCTTGATAGCCTGTGCTACATGGTGAGTTCAAGGGCAACCTGAACTATAAAGTGAGGCCCCATATCAATCAATCAAACCAAACTTGCTATTTTCCAAGGGGTAAAAACGATCTGAGAAACATTAGTCCTTCTGCCTGCCCTAGCCCTAAAGTCTAAGCAGGGTCTGAGTTCTACACAGACATACAGAAAAAAAGTAAAATAGACAGTGGTTAACTTGGGGAGACAGGGCTTCTTATGACAGGGTCCTCGTTCTCCTAACCAGCCCTTCTCAGTCCCCGATGCCCACTGGCCCATACCACTGCACAAGCCTTACCTCACTGCTGGCAGACCCTGCTGCACCCCTGGGCTGGCAGCACCACAGTGCATGATGGAGGCCTGGGTGTCAGCTGTGGCTGAGAAACTCAATCCAGTTTTGGGGAAAGAGGAAATCATTGCACAGGAACTCTTTTGCAACCTAGAATCAAATCTTTTCTTTTTTTTTTAGTGATTCCAACAGATTCCAGGCTCAAGAATACAAATGTAAAATGAGAAATACAGACTTTTTTAAGTACTTGGGATTGAACTCAGAGCCTTCACACTGAGCTATATTCCCTTTTATTTTCTTTTTCAATTTTGAGGTAGGGTTTCACTAACTCATTAAGTTATCCAGGATAGGTTTGAACGTGTTATCCTTCTGTCTCAGCCTCCCAGAATGCTGGAATTACAGGAGTGTGCCACCATGCCTGGCTAAAAATGTACAACATCTCTGAAGAATTTACAAGAATAAAGAGGAGGGTGAAGGAGAGGCAGGCTGAGGACGTTCATTCCCCACCTGCCATGCTCACCACAACATAGTGACCTGAGAAACTACTCTTATGAAGCTGGAAAGTTCACCCAGTGTGGATCTTTGAAAAAGTACTGGGAACCCTAGAAGGAAATAGGTCCTAGAGAGCAGAGCTTTTCAAACCATGGGTCATGGTCCATTAGTGGGTTAGGGGACCAATTTAATGGGTCACAGTCAACCTAAAAAAAAAAAAAAAGGGAAAGCATTCTGCTTGCATTATACACAGAGTAAGAGTAAGTACTATTTTGCCTTTTCAACCTTTTCAGTTGCACATATGATATACACATGCCCTGGGTCACCATATGAGAGGTTTACTGTGTGTCACTGTCAAGAAGTCTGAAAATCTTTCTCTGCCTAAACCTCAGCCTCATTCCCATGCCCAGCTTTTTGGGTTCTCTCGGGCCAGGATTTGCCAGTTCCATCCAATGGAGAGCTGCCCCATCTCTTCAGCACGAAAGCACCCCCAAGCAAACTCACACAGACCTGGCACTACCACATTCACACTGGACATTTCTGGGGTCAGATACTCATTGACTCTGGCCTTCTTTGAAATGTCACTCTGTCAACCACAACAGTAAAACCAGGAAGCTGGGTTGGTGGTACACACCTGTAATCCCAAGACCCAGGAGGCTGAGACAGGAGGATTGCTGAGAGTTTGAGGCCAGCCTGAATTACACAGTGAGACCCTGTTTTCAAACAATAACCAGTAAAACTAGGAATGGCATAAAACAGGGTGTCCTGTTGCAGTTGGGCCCCTTTTCTAGCCTCTTCCCAACTCTACTTTGGACTGGGCTGAGCATATGATCAGTCAGGGATTCAGATTGTGCCTGGTTAAGGACTTTCTCAGAGCAGGTGACCATCATGTGGCTGAGCCACTGATAACCCAACAATCAGCACCTGTCCACTTGAGGACAGAAGGCTTTACTAGCAAAGCACATGTGGACAGGGAGCTTCATGTGCTTGGTAAAAGAAATGTTGGTCCCCAGCTGCAGAAGCCATTCTGTAGAAACTCTGAGCATCATTATAGACTCAGAACGGGACAAGAATACAAATACATCACTTGGAATGTGTGTTGGCTTTAGGGGATTGACATTCTGAAGGGGAAGACAACACGAAACTATACCCACTTATTCACAAGTGAACATGCTGCTGGGCTAGACAGAGGGACACTAACTCCTGTTTCAGGATGGCAAGTAGAGGAAGGCAGGAGCCAGACAGCATCCCAGAGACAAAAGCACCTGGATGCCTCCCCTTCCCCAGGGACCTCCCTGCACTCACATCACAGACTGAAGCACACAGTCAGGCAGCTTGCTGGGATGGCTGGAGGCATGGCCCGCTCCAGGACATTAAAAGGGGACTGAGAGAAAAAAAAAAAGAGCCCAGCTGTCTGCTAAGTGAGGGGAAGGACTGCGGAGCGGCCCCTGGCAGCAGTCCTGGTCTGCAGATGCTGTGGTGTTCGATATGCAGTACAGGCATTTGGTGGCAGGAGCCAGGAGTAAAGAATGAACATCTTCAGGATGAGCAGGCCTCCCTCTGCAAGAAGTATGAACAGAGGCAGAACAGAGAAAAGCACATTTTTACTTTCTTTTTTGTCCAGTCTGACTGGTCTACTGCAACCTAACTAGTTCATTTGACTGTACTTTTCTTTGTTTTCAGCACTGGGGGTTAGGTAAACCTGGGTCTCTGCACTGAGCTACATCCCCAGTAACCCCCTCACCTTTATTTTGAGACAAGTTCTCACTAAATTGCTAAGTTGCCCCGGTTAGTCTTGACCTTGTGATCCTCCTGCCTTAGCCTCCCCAGAGAGCTGGGATTACAGAGATGGACCACCACGCCCAGCTGCAGCAGTACCATTTTACAGGTGATAGGCTGCTGTCCTGGGGCCACCAGGAACTCCTGAGAGTAATCCAGGCATGGAGCACCTGCTGCCTCAACAGTGCCCTCCAGCTAACCCCAGGCCCTGCCCACCTGTCCGAGGTCAGGTTAGGGTGGTGGTCACAGGAACCTCGCACTGCACCAGTCACAGCAACCTTGCTCTGCATCTTTGGATTCTCAAGGGAGGTACCACAAGGGAAGGAGGCAGTGCAGGGAGGCACTATACCCAGTGCCTCACTGCACAGAGATGGCTGGGAAAGTAACATCCCGCTTGAGGTCACCCAGGCAACAGAACTTTGGGCCCTGGTTTTGCTAACCTGCCCCTCATCTGGCATGTGCGGCCCTGAGAGCTGCAGAGGAAGTGAAGCCAGGCTGACTAAGTGCAGGCCCTGGCCCCTGGCCTGTGTCTTTCCTGGCTTCACTGGAAACACTGGGCCCCACCCACTCCCTGGGAAGCTGCACCTCAACAAGGTTTCTAGGTGACCTGCAAGCTCTTGCACATCTCCAGGGCAGTGGCTTTTAACAAGGTGGGCTTTGGAGTTCATGTGGGGGAGCTGTTACGGACCTATTTCAGGCTCACTCGCCAGCCCCTCCACGATGTTCCAGCAAGTGCACCACACTGAGCTAAACTCCCAGCCCCTCTGGGGGTGATATTCTGAAAAGAAGCATTTGGGAAAAGTTCCCACAGTACCTGACACATACTCCCAAACGCTGGCTATTCTTCTCATTGACCCTTTAAAGTCAAGGGAAGGGGAGGGAAACAGCTGTATCCTTCTGAGCTACTAGGAAAACCCTGTTTTTTGGGGAGGCAGGGTTGGTGTTTTGCAACCAGGTTCCCCAGAATAAGGGCAGTCTTGCAAGGGCCACATCCAAGTCCAGTGGCAGGGCCTGCTTTCATCATGACAGATTCCACATGGAGTGACACACCCTCCTTGAACTGTACCAGCCTCTGCTTGCTTCTTAAACACCTACAGTTACTATTTCCAGGCAGATGAAATGAACACCATCAGGGTGACGGTGTCACGGGGCACCAACTGGCTTGCAGACTCCAAAATGGTTCCTGGAGGGTGATGTCACCTGTCAGCTGGTTCATTACCTCGCAACTCATCCCTTTACCTCCATTTCTCCCAAGGCACACAAGCACCTTAGAACAGCAAGCCAAGATGAAAACACTAATTAAAAACTAAAATCAGAGACCGGGAGAAGGATCTGCCCAATGCTGTAGCTGCAGTGAGATGAGATGGCAGCAGGCTGTGTGCAGAGCAGGGACACACAAGAATCAGGTCCGACTGGGGAGACAGCATGGCCACTCCCAGGCTGCCAGACACCTCTTCAGGGATGGGCTGCACTGGGCTGGAAGAGCTCTTCCAGCTGTAGCTCCAGAGCTGCTGCCTACAGTGTCCCCAGGGACCCCGACTGCTACCTGCTAGGTAGTACCCTGCCATGGGCCAGACCTCTGCTCCACACATGGGACCATCTGTTAGAAGCATGAATCCCCTCACATTCCCAAAGCAGGGAGCTGAAAGTTAAAAACATGCTGGTCAGCATGACCTGGGCTGGAACTCAGGGTAAGGCCTGGACAAGGCCCAGGGCAGGTTCTCTCCTCAGGAACTAACAGCTCACCTGGAGAAGCCAAATGCACACAGAGTAATATTTATAAAGACTGCAACAAGATTCAGAAATTCATATACAGGTGCACCATGGATTAGATGCAGTACTTATTAGAGAGATTTTCGATATAGCAGGAAGATATCTGAAGAAAACTCATAGGAAACCATGTAGTATTAACTACCCTCATGTTGATGTGGTCAGAATTTCCTACTCTGCCCCATTCTGAGCAGGGACAGACCCAGTTATGGGTATGGACAGAGCCTAAGTCGAGAGCATTAGAGTGCGTGTAGAGGTGACCTAAGCTGGACTTCGGTGGCTGTCACCAACACATCTCAGCAAAGTGGTATAAAGTGCTCTCAGCTACGGAAAGAAATAGCACCTTGTTGCAGGCCACAGGGCAAGAAATGGGTTATCTCAGGCCCAGGTGAGAATGGCAGGAGGCAAGAAAAGCACCTGAGACTTCACCAACACTACTAGGCACCTCAGGAGGACGGTGTTATCCTACTCTGAGACAAGAGTCACGTCCAGGAAGGGCAGAGCTGAGCCACACTGGACTAGCCTGCATCTCATCCTTCACTGGGGACAGGGTAGCCCTGCTGTGAAACTGTAGCGCCCTGGGGAAAAGGACAGCAAGAGCGCAGAACGAGGGCCAGTCTTCTGATGACTGTGGCCACACAATTATGCATAAAACTTCCTTCCTCTGAGGAATGTATGGCCTCCAGAGGGCTCTCCGGTCTCACACTGCAACTCATCTCATCACAGACCTGAAGGAGGACACAAGCCAGGACGGTAACAAATGGAACTGAGTTGAACTGCATGCAGGATATCTACTTCTGGAAGCTGTGCTTTACAATCAGCAACAGCAAGGTGATATTTGGCAGGGGTATGGTCCTCTGCTGGACTCTGAGGAGCAGCTGGTGGAAACCAACAAATGGTTTCAGAAAACAAGGAGGACTTTATCCACTTCATTTAGCAGTGTTAAAAACGTAAGACTATGAAGCCATGAAAAGTGGAGGCAGCCCAGACAGGTCCCTTAGTAGAAGGGTCAGGTTTTAGGGCAACTGTTTAACAGAATTCCCAGAGAAGTGCTTTTAAAAACAAATTCCTGATTTTTCACCCCAGGCCTACTGAATGAATGTCTGGATAAAGATAGAATCTATTTCTTTTTTAGCTTTTGGGGTGCTATGAATCGAATGCAGGGTCTAATGCATGACAGGCAAGTGCTCTACCACTGAGCTACATGCCTAGCCAGGAATCTTTTTCTTAATATTCCCTGGGTAAACCTGCTAATCTCCCTGTTTAAAACGCTCTATTTGGGGCTGGGGTATAGCTTTATGGTAGAGCATGCAGGTAATGTGTGCAAGACCCTGGTTCCACCCCAGCATGGGGGTAGGGAGCAGCTCTACTTCAATCAGCAACTTTTGCCTTTTTTCTAAAATAAAACATACTCTGAGTACTTAGAAATATTTGTTTTAATTTTTAAAGGCTTACAAGACAGAAACCTATAATCAAGGTGCAAAAGCATAGTGGCTTAAAATAATAGTGAGATTTAACTGATATCTACTGCTAGCATTCCCTGACAAGTCCTCCTGTGATTCAACTGCTGTGATAGATACACAGGCACCAACTCCTCAAATAGATGTGGCTCCAACACAGTGACCTCTGTTCAGGTGGGCCAGATCCAGGGTGGCCAGCACCCATGCAGATGTCAAGAAGCAGTGGGGCTCTGGGACATCTGGCAAATGACCCTGCTGACTGAGAGAAGGGCCTGACTCAAACCAGCTGCTGTCATAGGACAAAGAGCAGATTCTGCCAGCACAAGTCCCTGCAACCCAGGGGGACACAGTTTTGCCACCCTGAGGACTTCCAGGTGACAATGTAGCTTCCTGGGTCCATGCCGTGGCCATAAGAGATGGGTCACTGGACAGGAGTGAGACGGTGTGTGACATGGTGCTTCCCACACAAACCTGAGAGTGATGTCCTCTGCACAAAACACACACCCCAGCCTGACTGGTCCATGCCGGTGGTGACAGTCCTCAGGACCCCGCTGTTCAGGTGTTGCTGCTGCTGTCTTCACCTCCCCCAGCTCTGAGCCCACAGGAGCATGATGTAGGAAAAAGCTACCACGCACCCTCCTGCCACAGCTGGAGACACAGAATCTCACCTTTACCCAATGAACCAGTGCTGGCTCCCAAACACTGAAGATCAGCCACTAATCAACAGCCACACTCTGCAGAACGCCTGAGCCCACCTTCCTAGGCAGGCTCACGTGAAGAGGGTCCACTCAGCACTGCTATTTTTAATAATGCAAATCTGGTAGGAAAAGGCAGTAAAAAAAATATGTGAGAGCCTTGGGTGCATGTCTGTCTCTTTTCTCAGAGGTCAGGTTCCCAATGAAGGGAGATTTATGGAGAGGAGTAGGGGCTGATATTCCCATGAAGTACTGGTCTCTAGCATCATTTTCTTCTCTCTTTCTTTTTTTTCTTTTGAGACAGCATCTCACTATGTAGTTTAGGCTGGCCTTGAACTTATGGTGATCCTGTCTCAGCCTCCTGAATGTTAGGATTACAGACATGCACCACCCTGCTTAGCTGTCATCATTTTATTTTCTTTATACTTATGAATCCAGATCAATCCCAGCAGCCAAAGGAGATCACACCAGCCTTTTCTGCCGACACACAGCTAAGGAACCCCAAGAGCAGGCAAGGAGAGTCCATACCAGACAATGGGCAGGCTTCAAACCTACTGAGTGACTGTCAAAATACTATTGGTTCTCCACTTCCCGACCTCTTTCCAAGATAAACCAGGTTGCGGTGTTGCAAATATTTATTTACCACAAGGACTCAGGAGCATGGGAAATGCATGGGAAGCCAAGGAGAAAGGACACAGAGCTGGGAGTGACAGCAAAGCAAAGGTTTCGTGTCAGTGCTGACGGTAGGCTGTACAAACCCCGAAGCCCAGGACAGGCTGAGGTTGCTGAGTCAGCAGAGCCAGTGTGGCCACTCACCTCCTATGCTCCTGACACCAGCCCTCACGTGTGTCTTCCTGCCACTCCTAACATCACTGGAATTAGGTCAGGATGGGATCAAGCACCTGCCTTCTAAGCCAAGATAATCAACAAAATTAAGCACAAATATGCAGCGGCCCATGGCAACTGGGATGGCTGGGAAAGTGAGAGACTCACTTCCACCAGTCTGCAAACTGACGAGGACAATAAACACATCGGTTCTGTAGTTATCTCCAACAGGCTATGTGTCCTTCTCTGGCAGAAAATGGGAAATGCTTGCAGCTACAAGTTTCCAGAACTGAGCCCAGCTGTAGGACAGCACCACAAATGGGAGGGACAGCCTGCTGTTACCTTGTGGCCAACATCACATAGTGCATTGCACTTCCAAAGATGGCAACACTGGAGTCACCCTCGCCAAAGCCCCTGGGGCACAGGACGTGACTGGAGAGATGATCTATACTCCCCAGGCTGGAGTGACCAGCACCAGCACGGATGTGTGAATGCATCACAATCCACGCAGTGGGCGGCACACCCCGCTGAGAAGGGCTGGTGCTTTCCTTATGGGGTAAATGCCATGGCCTTTCTGCCTGTCTGCCTGGGCTGGCTCTACTCCACTCAGTCCCTAAGAGGTCATCAACAAGTTGCTGGGGTCTGAAGGACACCAGGAGGCAAAGCCAGACAGTAGAGAAAGGTCCCTCCAGCCTCCAATGAACCGGTACTCAAATCCCAAGTACAGGAAGATGAGAACAGGAAGGCACTTCAAGGGCCCCACTATGTCCTTTCTTTAAGGGACAACCATGCCCTGGAGGGTGGAGGCAGGCCCATGGAGGTAAGGCATGATGGCGATGGCTTTGAAATCTCAGTGTAGGCAGTAAAAAAGCCAAAATGTTCTCTCTCATGCTCTCTACATGCCCACCTCTCCTTCGAACTTTCCCAGGTATTTCACAGTTACTTCATGCATCAGTAACTCAAAGGCAGATCATGCACAGAAGCCCAACTTACATGAAGAACACAGGGAGATGGTGTGAGCAGCAGGTGTCTGATATTAACCTACAGTTCCTGGGCCTGTGCTCAAGTCCCATCTCTCTGCCCCCAGGGGGTTGGGCAGACACAGAGCTTCCCGATCAGGAAGTCTGGGCTTCCAATGGTTTATTTACCTACTCTTGTTTAAGGTATGTTGCTCATTTGCTGTATGGTAGACCATTATTCAGTCATTCACTCAACAAACTATTAGGTTGGCAGATAAAGTGCCAGATGTGAAGGAAAAACCAGGAAACAGGCACAGCCTTGAGAGGGAGGGAGGGTGTACCAGGTTAGGGGAAGCCAAGTTGCCCCAGGGAATAGGAATGGCTTTTCCATGTGCTCCAGATGGCTGCACCCAAGTCTTTTCTCAGATGACACATCCCCAGAAAGGGTTCTCCAGCCCCTCCTTCTCAATCTTCCCATCCCTCATCATGTTTCTCTACAGTGCTTCCTGGTCCCTGCCAGTGGGGTTTAGAAGGTGAGCTCATTAGGGCACTCCTGGCAAGTTCCTGGAACATTTCAGAAGGATGCACCCAAGGAGTGGAGACAGGTGTGCTGCAGGGAAAGCCCTTGGGGTGGGGTGTGTGTGCACAGATGTCCAGAAACAGTGGCCAGCAATGCTCCATGCTGCTGGGAAACCCAGCGCCCCATAGTGACAGCAGCTGGTGACCCTGGTTCAGTGGTCCCAGAGGGTGGTGCAGGCAGAAGCCTCACTGGCAGGGCTGGAGAAGAGCTGGTGATGCAGGAAACAGGCTGGGGTAGAGCTCCTTCGGATATGGGGCTAAAGAAGGAAGGGGAGGAGAGGACCTCCACCCTAAGGAGTTCACCTCAGGGGACTCTGATACTTCTGCAGATGGGTTTCCCAACTAGCAGCTGGAAATCTCTTGTCTGGGTAAGGCTAAGGCCAGACTCTGTAACACCAGCACCTGCTGCCATCTCTGAGTGGCAGATGGCCCTATAGGCCACATCTGTTTCTACCTGGTGCATTCCTAGAGCCTCAAACATGGATGAGCAGCTGGATCCCTGCAAAGACTTCTGCCAGTGGCCACTTTTAACTGTACGAGCTCCCTCCTAGACCCACTCCTCTATGGTCTGCTGAAGGGTGGCACGGGACTTGCACAGAATAGGCACACAGATATATCTGCACACTACCCAGTCAACATCCCAGCCCAACGACTCTGCTTCAAACCCCCCCCCCACCCCCGTAGCTACTGGTCCTAAGTGACAGTTCTGACCAACATCTACAGCACAGCAACTGCATATGGTGACTAGCTCAGGGGCACAGGTCTGTGCCTTTTCCCAGGTCTTGAGGGGTGGGGGCTGAGAATGGGCATAGGCTACAAAATTGGAAGGCACTCATCCTTAATTGTCATCACCCCTATATACTCTATTCCTAACTCTAAGACTAGACCTGCACAACAGTGACTTCTGTTGTCTGAGACAGGGTCTCACTATGTAGTTCAGGCTGGTCTCAAATTCTATATAGCCCCAGGCTAGCATCAAACTCACAGAGATCCTCCTGCCTCAGCTTTCCGATTCTGGGACTACAGGCATAAGCCACCATGCCCAGCAAACAGTGACTCTTCTGGAACTGGGTTGTTGCTGTTGCTTTTTTTTTTTTTTTTTCCAAGTGGTAAGAATTAGAAAGAGATGGAGTATGCTCAAAGAAGGTGGCTTAAAGGATGGCTCCTCTGCTTACAACACACCCAACAGGTCACTGTGACAAGGGGGCACAAAGCTTGTGATTTCCTTTTGAGCAAATATCCTACACATGTATTTTATGCACTTCCACATGGCTTCTGGATAGTACCAATGGGACAAGGCTCAGTAATGGGGGAAAGCTATAGCATTTAGTGGGGGAGGTGGGCATTTTAAGCCTATCCAGTGAATCTAAGGGTGATCTGTTGGTTGTCCTAGAAGTAAAGACTTTGAATTTCTATTTTCAATAAATTAAAAACAAACAAACAAACAATTCACCATTAAAAAAAAAGAATTAAAAAGAGAAACGAGCTGGGTGTGGTGGCGCATGCCTTTAATCCCAGCACTTGGGAGGCTGAGGTAGGTGGAGTGTTGTGAGTTTGAGGCCTGCTTGGGCTACAAAGTGAGCAAGGCTGGCCTGAGCTACATAGTGCAACCCTGTCTCAAAAGAAACAGGGCTAGGACGATGAGTGTCTTAAGCGCCTGCTTGGCAGGCGCGAGGTTTTGAGTTCAATCCCTGGTACTGACAAAAAAAAAAAAAAAAAAAAAAAAAAAAAAAAAAAAAAAAAAAAAAAAAAAAAAAGAAGGAGAGAAATGAAAAAAGAGCCACTAGGGGTTATTTCTTGTGCTTGTGTGAATCTGCTGTATAGACCATGATTTCCTGATTCTTGTAAGTTACACACACACACACACACACACACACACTATTAAAAGGGCTACACAAGCATGTCGTATTAAAACAAGAGATACAAAAGAGAGTAACAAAAACAGTGAGCTAGGCATAGTGGCAGCCACCTGCCATCTTAGTAATTTGGGAGCCTGGGGCAGGAAGTTCCAAAATTTGAGGCCAACCTGGGCCACCTGACTCACAAACACAGTGCAGTTGGGTGGGGCTTGCCGAGAGCTCTAAACACAGAGAGTACTGGCACCCCTGAAACAATCCAAAACTCGGTGGCTTTCAACCTCCTGACCGATTTAAACCTGGAATGTGTATATAATTCCAGTTTAAGAAACAGTCTTTTACGACATAGGAGTAGGCAAAGACTTTATGAACAAACGCCTGATTGCACAGGAACTATCACAAAGAATCAACAACTGGGATCTCACCCTACTGAAAAGCTTTTGCAGAGCAAGAGAAACCGCCAACAGAGTGAACAGACAAATCACAACATGGGAGAAAATGTTTGCCAGCTTTCCCTCAGATAAAGAATTACTATCGACGCAAAAAAAAAAAAAAAAAAAAAAAAAAAAAAAAAAAAAAAAAAAAAAAAAAAAAAAAAAAAAAAAAAAAAAAAAAAAAAAAAAAAAAAAAAAAAAAAAAAAAAAAAAAAAAAAGAATTACTATCGAGAACTTACAAAGAACTCAAAATAAATAAATAAATAAAAATAAATAAAAAATCAAACCTCCCAGATTTAAAGACTCAATCCAAAAATGGTCATCTGACATGAATACACACTTCTCAGATGAAGAAATACGAATAGCAAATAAATATATGAAAAAATGTTCAATATCACTGGTGATTCGAGAGATGCAAATTAAAACAACACTGAGATTCCACCTCAACCTGGAAAGAATGGCTACTACCAAGAAATCAAGCAATAACAAATGCTGGAAGGGCAATGGGGAAAAAGGAACCCTACTCCATTGTTGGTGGGAATGTAGACTGGTGCAACCACTGTGGAAATCAGTGTGGAAATTCCTCAAAAAACTAGGACTTGAGGTCCCATTTGATCCAGCTATTCCCCTTTAACTCTTCCAAAAGAATTAAAAACATCATACCACAGCGATATACGTGCACCCATGTTTATAGCAGCACAATTTGTAATACCTAGATTTTAGAAACAACCTAAATGCCCATTGACCGAGGAATGGATAAAAAGAAATACAGAACTTTTATACAATGCAGTACTACTTAGCCATAAAGAAGGATAAACTGGAGACTTTTACAGGTAAATGGATGCAACTTCGGACCATACTCGTAACTGAAATAAATCAGGTATATACGTAAACACTGTGTTGTCTCACTAGTGCGAGAAGCTGAAAGTAACAATATATGTATATGTGTGTGTATATATATATATGTATAAAAGATGGCAAACTATACTACTGATTTCTCTGAGGTCAATGAAAAGAAAGATCTGTGTTGGTATTATTCGCACAATTGAACGCAGATGTCTTATGCTCTGGGTGAATGATTTGGGAATGGCAATGTGCAATGTAGGTAACCACTGTTGCCCCGACTGACATGTTTTGAAAAATTTTCCTTTTTTTTTTCCTCATTGAAATAAAATGGATTTGAAAAAAATATGGCTAGGGATGCGTAATTCAGTGGTAGAGTACTACCTTGGCATATGTGAGGCCCTGAGTTCAATCTCCTATACTCATCCCTCCCAAAAAAGGTCAGCAAATAAATGAAGAAGAGATAATATAATTAGAATATCAAATAAAAGAAAAGAAACAGTCTTTTAAATATTAATACTCAACCATGACTCCTAACACTGCAGGCTCAAATTCATGCTTGCAAAGCCAGGAGACACACTACTACTTCTGGATGGCCTAAAAACAGTGGGAAAGTCTCGGGAGGTGGTGGTCTGCCCAGATGCTACAGTGACCACACGCGCTATTTTAAGATGTCTGTGTAGAGCTGCACAAACTGTCCACTTAACCAAGGTTTGAAAACACACTGAGAGGCTGGCATTGACAGAACACCAGTGGAAACAGGTTTGGGGTAAGAAGTACAGCATTTAGGAAAATGGGATCAAAGACTTAGTACAAAAAATGTAAACTAGTTTTTAAAATAGTCACTATATGTTGAAATAATATTCTCAATATATAGTGGGTTAAATGAAACATACTGAAGAATATGTTTTGCGTTATTGGGGACTGACTGAACACAGGGCCTTTGCACTGAACTATGTTCCCAACCCTTTATTTTATTTTTAATTTTGAGACAGGATCTCACTAAATGGTTCAGGCTGGGCTCAAATTCACAATCCCCCTACCTTGAGATTATATGCATATGCTACCATTCTCAGCTTAAAATCAGTTACACCCGTTTTAAAAAATTTAACCGTCCAGCACACGGGAGGCTGAGGTAGGAGGAGCGTTGTGAGTTCAAGGCCCACTTGGGCTACAACGCGAGCGCAAGGCCGGCCTGAGCTACACAGTGCCACCCTGCCTCAAAAAACCAGGGCCGGGAGTTTGGCTCAGTGACTTAAGCGCCTGTCTGACAAGGCGTGAGGTTGTGAGTTCAATTCCTGGTGCTGCAAAATTAACTGTCACTAACATTTTTAAATTACGCATGTGGCTCATGTTGTATTTCTACTCAACAATGCTGATTTAAACTAGTAAATTATTTAAAAGAATAAGCTTAATTTCACCAAAGTGATACGTATAAAAGTTTAAAGAAGTCAGTAATAAAAAACAGTCCTGTGCCTTAGCTTTCGGCTGTGCTCCCTTGAGACAATCACTTCGACCTGCTTAGCTGTTTGAATGCAGGCTGATGAACTCGCATCCCAAATGCTCAGGGCAGAGGTGTTTGGAATTCTCTAATACTTTGCATGTATGTCACAAGGTATCTTGGCGACAGGACCCAAGTATAAACACAAAATTCATTTATGTTTCACATGAGCCTTGTGCATATTGGCCTGAAGGAAACGTAAGACACTATTTTAAGTGTGCCAGCATTTTCAATGCAACCAGTCCCATGAGGTCAGGTGTGAAATTTTCCACTCATGGTATTATGCCAGCATAATAACAATTTTGGAGTTTGGAGCATTTGGAATTTCATATTAGAAATGCTCAACCCTATACAAACTTCTCTCTATAAATATGTTTGCAACTACTAATTAGTGGTTAGCTATAGATACTACCCATTGACTTTTTGTTTTGGTAGCTGCCACCTCAACTCTCACCCCCTTTTCTCACATAATTTATGTACATATTGGGAATTTTGCCAGAGACTTATTCATAATTTTTCTAAACATCATCAGGTGTCTTCTGATTTTTGACGCTTTCCCTTGGAATCTTTCCTGCCACTCTAACCTGCTTTCCCTGCCCACCAGGGTCAGCCCCCGTATTCCTGAGTATCAGAGAAACTCCTGGATTTGAGTGAAGAACCTCTTTATGCCCCCAAGAAATGGCCTGCAGAGACCCCCTTTTTCAGTCCTTGCAGACCTAAAGAGGACTTTTTTACTATTCTTACCTGACTGGTTTTTGGCTTAATGTGGGAATTCCTTAGAAGGCTAAGGTATCTGCTTTGTTATCTTCCAATTTGGGAACCAGTGTGGTAAATGGCACATTTAATCTGTTTATATTTTTTTGTGGTCCTTGTTGGTTTTTTCTGTTACCTTTGGGCTTTCCATCTACCACCTTTTTTTTTTTTTTTTTTGAGACAGGGTCTCACTATGTAACTCAGGCTGGTCTTACTATGTGGCCCATGGTGGCCTCGAACTTGCTGTGATCCTCCTGTCTTCCTCTCTGAGTGTTGGGAATACAGGAGTGTGCTGCCACACCCAACTACCACATTCTTTCTTTGTTCTCTTTCTTCTAGACAAATGACCTAGTTTTTTATTGCCACATTTTTTTCCTCTGTGAGTCTGAAAGCTCTAAGTCCCATTTCCATAATTTTAAGGGGTCACCATTAAACTCTGAACATACCTATTTAAATCACAAAGTCAAAAGTAAATCACTATCAGTCCCACTCTTCCCCATAGGTTCAAAGGTCTGGGGATGTAATTATTTGAATCATCGCCTCTCTTATTTCTATTAGTTGCCAGTACCTAAATTCTTAAAGACTTCATCAAACTACCGCCTGTCACTGATTTGTAGATGACACTTCTTTAGATTTACCAGCTTCCCAACGTCCTTGCACAAGTCCTCTCCACACCTCCCTTCCTCCTGCACACGGTTCCCTTCTTCTTGAACCACAGCAACAAAACTGTTAGTGAATAAAGTTTCTTCTCTCTGTGAAAACGTCTTTATTTGTTCTCACTAATGAAAGATAATTCAAGCTGGCTACTGAAAACTAAGCCAACAATCTATTTTTGAAACTTAGCATGCTGAAGACTTAGTCAATGTGGTCGGTCTGGTTTCTGTTGTTACTACTCAGACATTCGGTGAGTTTCACTGCTGAACCTCCCGGCAATCTATGCTTCCCTCTCACACTGCTTCTGAGATGCAATTTTTCCCTTCAGGAGCTCCCACTAGACACACTGGGCCTTCGCATTCGTCCTCCGTGCTGCTGACTTTTCTTCTCGATGGACTACCTCTCTCAGTGCAGAATCCCAGTTAGCTTCCTCAGATCTATTTTCCAGTTCACATAATTCTCTCTCGAGCATTTATGCCATTTGCTATTTAACATTTCCACTGGGCTTTTAACTTAATGACCACAGTTTTTATTCTAGAGGTTTTAGTTCTTTAAAACAAATAAACAAACAACAACAACGAAACCTTTAAAAATGCACTGTGCCTCTTTCCTTTGATTTCCATGCTTCTTGTGGCCCTGCAATTCCTTCAAACACATTAGTACTTCATCTACTATACGAGGTTCTGGAAGATTACAGTTTGTCTGTCTGTTTGTTTGTTTTTTGTCTTTTTATGCAGTTCAGGCTGGCCTTGAGCTCACTTTGTAGCCCAGGCTGGCCTCAAACTTGCAATGATTCTCCTGCCTCAGCCTCAGTGCTGGGATTACAGGCGTGCACCACCACGACCGGCTCTGGAAGTTTACAGTTCATTATGAGGGCAGCAACTTCTGAGTCCAGTATAGCCCGAGCCCGGTATCGCCTCACAACGAACCATCACCTGCAGGGACAGCAGGACCCACATGGCCTGTACCTTGGAGGGTACGCACTCTTGAGAGCCTCACCTGCACCTGTCCAGACCTCCAGGAGCCACGCCAGCCTGTGCCAGCTTGGGGTTCCTGGAATTTGGGCATGATATATTCAAGCTTTCAACTTGGATGTTTCCTAGCTCATAGAAGACGTCTGTCAGTCCTACCCAAAGTGTGGCACAAGGAAAGATGAGCTCCTTTGCCATTTCTCCAGTCCCATGGGAGAGACTTTCCCAAATCTACTTTACCTGGGAATGGCCCTTTGGGGGATTTCCATTTCAGTTTCATGAATTACATGTGCACTGAAATCCAAATTGCTTAGTTAGGCATGGTGGTACATGCCTGCAATCCCAGCACTTGGGAAGCTGAGGCAGGCAGGAGGATCACAAGTTTGAGGCTAGCCTGGATTATAGAGTGAATTCAAGGCCGGCCTGAACTACACAGCAAGACTGCCTCAAAACAAACAAACAAACAAACAAAAAACACAAATTTTTAATATTCTTAGGGCTGATTCAGATGCCAGTACACATCCCCAGAGCTGCCCACTCTGCTGTGGGTTTAGGCTCCTGCTCTGGTTCTGGTTGTTCATTCTTTTCTTATAAGCTCAGTTATATATTTAATATCTTTCTATTGTACTTTATAGAGCATTTTTAAGTGACTGTAGCTGGAATAGCTCTACTTTAGCTCAATATACCATCTTACTGAAACAAAATCCACTGTATTGTCTTTTAGCTTCTGGTAAGATTGAAAAATCCGATGCCCCTTCTCTCCCAATCTTCTGTGTTCTCTATTTGGAAGTTTTACTCCCAGCGTTCTGGAATTATACAATGTGTAATTAGGGTATTTTTCATTCACCATTTTGGAACCTGTAACTATCAATTCTGGAAGCATTTCTTATTTCTTTCACATGTTTCTGGCCTTCACCCTCCATTTCTCTCTTTATAGACCACTTATATAGTAGTTTTTTGTTTTGTTTTGTTTTTTGTTTCTTAGCTAGAATCTCATTATGTAGTTCAGGCTGTCCTTGAACTCACTATGTAGCTCAGGTTGGCCTCAAACTCTTGGCAATCTCCCTGCCTCAGCCTCCTGAGTGCTAAGATTATAGGCATGCAACCTCACATTCGGCTTGATGTTTTTATCCTGCTTCTTGGGAGCCTTTGTCAACTTGCTTTTCAAAAAACTACAAT
This sequence comes from Dasyprocta punctata, assembly GCA_004363535.1. Taxonomy (NCBI): domain Eukaryota; kingdom Metazoa; phylum Chordata; class Mammalia; order Rodentia; family Dasyproctidae; genus Dasyprocta; species Dasyprocta punctata. The sequence goes on along the minus strand of RJWM01004905.1, from coordinate 25,456 downwards.
GTTTTTAATTTGCAAGAACTCTTTCTTGTTCTGATTTTTATACCATACTGCTTTTGTATCATAGGTAAAAACACTGGCTTTTCAAAATAACAGACAGATAAGAGGAAAGAGGAAAACAGACCTTTTGCAGACAGAAACAGGACCAGAAGATGGAGAAGGGCAGAAGGGACAGGGAAGTAAAAAGAATTGAGATGCATTATGTACAGGTACCAACTCCCCATGATGAATGTAATCATTATGAACTATGAACAATTAATAAAAATTTTTTAAAATTAAAAATATAGTGCTTCTTCTGGTTGAGACTATTCCCTACGTGCTGCTTTCTGGGCTCCTCTAAGACACGTGTCTGTCTTTGCTTGTTCTGTCTTCTACCTTTCATGCTAGTGGTTTTCTGAACATCAGCAGTGATCATTGCCTGTCCACTCCTATTTAAAAGTGTGGGCGAGCCGGGCATGGTGGTGCACATCTTTAATCCCAGCACTCGGGAGGTTGAGGTAGGAGGAGCGTTGTGAGTTCGAGGCTGGCTTGGGCTACAACACAAGCCAAGGCCAGCCCGAACTACCTAGTGTGAACCTGTCTCAAAAAACTAGGGCTGGGAGTTTGGCTCAGTGGCTTAAAAACCTGTCTGGCAGGCACAAGGTTGTGAATTCGATCCCCAGTGCCACAAGGAAAAAAAAAAAAAAAAAAGTGCGGGACTGCCAGGTGCACTGACACATGCCTGTTGCGGCAGCTATTTGGAAAGCTCAGACAGGAAGATGGCTTGAACCCAGGAGTCTAGGACCAACCTGGGCAGCACAGAAAGAGGCTGCCGCCCACCCCACCCCCCAAAAAAAGTGAGAGCACTCTTTATGGTGGTTACATGAATTTACACCCATGGGATAAAAGGGCACAGAGCTGTACATGCATTGCAACTTGTAGTTTACCCTCCCCCTGCACAGATGCTTGACAACTGTGTTTTGGGCCCACGCTCACCCCCATCATGAGCACACCAGAGGCCACCGAGGCCTGAGGCCCCCCTCGGCTTCCCTTCCAGTGCCTCTGTAGGCGCCGGTGATTTAGCTGCTTCCACTCAGCTTCCGTTCACCTTCTGTTTTCCAAAAATGTGAACTCTTTTTTGTTATTGTTTCCTCTCTTGTTCTTCATCTTTGTGGGCATATACGTTTTTAAATTCTATTTGCTGTTATTTTGGCAAGGCTTTTGGGGGAAGGAGTATAAATGAATGTGTTCCATCTGCTGCATTTATCTAAAGCAAGCTGAGTGGTAGAGTTTTAAGGTGGGGTCTTCAGCTCCTGGGCCCAAGCTTCTCCTTCTGCGGAGCTGAGGCGACAGGACCACACCACCATGCTCAGTATGGCGTCTGACTCTTATTAACTTTGCAAAGTTCTTACATACAATAGGACATATTTGAAGATTAAAGGGAGGTGGTAATAAGTCACTAAAAACGGGAAATCACAAATTCAAAAATTAGAAAGCTCTCATTCAGACATCACCCACAGGGTGGAGAGATCTGAAATGTCACGCAGGGAAAAGAGAACACAGATCCATTAGGTACTCCCCCAATACCTAAAAGGCCTCCGATCTGCCCCGACAAAAGGCTCTTGTTGTAAATGTCACACAGGTTTGTAACTTCATAGACTGCTATGATTCGATGACAGAACTGACCCAGGACAGAGTTAGGCTCTGGATAGAAGCCACTTGCTGTATCATGTGGCTGTCTTGGTAATTGGCATTTTACACACTTAGAAAACTAAGAGTCTTAAATGTTAAACTAAAAACAATCACGGAGAAACTCACCAAACATAAATAGCAGCGCACGTGCCTTTCAGCAGACGGCCACACTGCTCACGCTGCCTGCGACGGAGGCGCTGTGAAGCCACAGTAGCCAAGATACACGCAGGAAGCTCAAGGCCCCTCCCCCGGCACACACACGGGCACTCTCGCTAGCCTCTGCATAAGTGTGTCTTCAGCCTGCCAAAGGGCTACGGTAACTTTCCATCAAAATTTCATCCTACTGCACAAGGAGTATCATAATCCAGACTACTTTCAAAAGAAGTAACTGGTTTGGTCTCTGCCTTTGAAAAGTTTAATCTATACCTGCAGGGAGAACATCTGAAAGGTGGACCACCGTCCAAGAGGACTTATGTAACAACCCCTTTCTCTTCTTGGGGAGGCTGTTGGCCCCAGATTTAAAACTGTAAGGACTAAAGCCCTTGCAGTCTCCAAGGATCTCATATCCTGTACTGTATCTTGTAAGTAAGAGAAGCAGTTAAATACCAATGTAATACAAGATGCCTGGCACAGATCTCAATGACATTCAGGTATCTACCATAAGAGGTGGCCCAGCTGTCAGAAAAGACCCAAAGCTTCTAGTAAAAACCCATTCAACACTGAGCAAATGACATTTTTAAAAGATATAGTATTTCTCCAAAGCACACACATAAACAGCCACTAAGCACATAAAAAGATGCCCAATGTCATTAGTCATTAGGAAAATGCAAATCAAATCACAGCGTGACAGCTGGGCGTGGTGGCGCACGCCTTTAATCCCAGCACTCGGGAGGCTGAGGTACATGGAGCGTTGTGAGTTCAAGGCCGGCTTGGGCTACAATGCGAGCGCAAGGCTGGCCTGAGCTACCTAGTGCGACCCTGCCTCAAAAAACCAAGGCTGGGAGTTTGGCTCAGCGGCTTAAGCACCCGCCCTGGCAGGTGTGAGGTTGTGAGTTCGATCCCCGGTGCTGAAAAAAAAAAAAAAATCACAGTGTGACACCACTTCGTACCCTGTCAGATGGCTGCAGACAAAACAACCAACCAGCACCAGTACTGGTGAGGATGGAGAGGCTGGAACCCACACACTTGCTTGTGGAATTGTGCAAGGGTGCAGCCACTCTGGAAAGCAGCTTGGCAGCTGCTCAAAAGATTAAATGCTCATACACTGCAGTTCCTCTCCTGGATATGATACTCAAGAGAGCTTAAAACATACATACACATAAAAATATCTACATGAATGCTCATAGCATAACTATTCAGAATGGCCAAAAAGTGGAAACCAGCAAATGTCCATTAACTGAAAAATGGACAAACAAAATGTAGCATGTCCACATAAGTGGAATATTATTTGGCCACAAAAAGTGCTACAACATGGATGAACCGTAAACAGATCGTGGCTACCAGAAGATGAAAGGAGTGGGAATAGGGTGACTGCTATTGAGTGTGGGGTTTCTTTGTAGGGTAATGAAAATGTTCTAAAGTTGATTGTGGTAATAGTTGTACAAGTACTAGAATACACTAAAAACCACTTGAAATATACATTTAATAAAGGTGGATTCTATGTTATGTGCATTATCTCAATAAGCCTATTTCTTTTTAACGCAAACTAGTTTGAGCTACAATTAGTGACTGCCTGGTTCTGTATCAGTTATGCTTTTAATGTATCAGTTAAAAAACAAGGCTGAGCCATGTATGGTGACAAATGCCTGTCATCTCAGCACTTGGGAGGCTGAGGCAGGAGGATCACTATGAGTTGGAGGCCATCCTGGATGACAAAGTGAGTTCAAGGTTAGTCTGAACTGCACAGTAAAACCCTGTTTCAAAAAGACAAAAAAACCCAAAAAACAAAACAAAACAAAAAAAAAACAAAACAAGGCTGGCACTGGGTACGGTGGCACACACTGGCAATTCTAACTACTTAGGAGACTGAGGCAGAAGGATCACAAGCTCAAGGCTACTCTGGCCAACTTAGTGAGACTGTTTCAAACTAAAAAATAAAGAAATGGCTGGGAATGTAGCTCAGTGGTAGAGTGCCTGCTAGCAGGAAAAACGCCTTGGCTTTGAACCTCAGCATTGCCAACAAATAAACAAAATCAGCCTTCTGAGACAGACAAGCTAATTATCAGTGTCTCCGTAACTTTACTTAATCATGTTTACTATGGGGGCTTTCTGACCAAAATGGGGAAAAAGGCAACAGCGCACAGTTACTAAGTCAGGTGGTCTGCTCAGTGCCTCTCAAAGATGACCCCATCCAATCGCCAACAAACATACAGAAGTCTATGTTTTCTAGTCGTGGACATCAAGCAATTGTAGGTCGGCGTGCCCACTCCATCCTGGGGCTGAAGCAACACCTGCCCCTCCTGGCTCACGTGATGCCACAGTCTAGCTCTGCGCATGGGAGCTGCAGCCCTCGGCAGAGCAGACAAGCCTGTCCCCCTGCAGGGTGCCCACATGGCGGGCAGGGGACAGTCTGCAAAAAGCCTTACCACTTGACCAGTACCAGCCCTCTAGACACTGCCAACCAGCTGGGGTCATGCACACATCATATCATCATCTTGAGGGGACACAGGCAGTTAGTCTGAGATGCAGCACAAACGGGTACCATTTTTCAGGATGATAAAATGAATCACGGGTCTCTAAAGGTACTAAGTAATTCCAATTAGGAATTTTCCCTTAGAAACATAAAGGTGTTGACAATGATGCAAAAGAGCACACAGAAAAAGTATAATGATGTCAGGTCCATTATTTTTTAATACTGAAAACTACTGAACTGCTCTGAAGTGAAGACTGATGGAAGAAACTGAAGTCTGTCCCTCTGACCAGATTGTACACAGCCAATGTCTTTCGGAAGCAGGAAGAAAGCTTTCTGATCTGAAAATACCACTGCCTGTGAGCATCTACCAGGAGGCACTATGGGCAGCACCAAGGCCAGGTTCCTAAAAGAAAGCAGCCCCCTGCCCTTTCTGATGAGTGCCAGGCACACGGTCTGCATGTCTGACAAGCAGTGACCCTACTGCACCTGACAAGAGCAGTGGTATTGTGCCCTGAACTGCTGCAGCAGAAGGGGACTTGATTCTGAGAGCTCCTGAAGTACAGGTGATGCTAGCAACAGGGAGGAGGCAGCACAAGCACGACAAGCAGGTCAAGAGGATTTGGAATGTGCTGACAATAGGAGTGAATGGGAAGAGGCCTAAACAAGGTCATAGAGGCAAAAGCGTTCCCGTCACTGCTATTCTTTGTTTTTAAAAGACAATCTAGGAATTATTCCTTTGTTTCAAGCCTCTGAGAATCAGGGTGACACCAAGGTGAGTGTTAGGGCTTGTATCTAGACGTCACCCCAAAGCCTCATGAGGTCATAGGTCGGGCTTTTTGGAAGTGGCTGGACACAGGGTATGTGATGCTGGGATGGAGGGTGTGAGTCTGGGACTGATTCATGGTGCAACGCTAGATTTGAGGGTGTGCATGCCACCTGCCCTAGCCTGGATGAGACATAAGGCACAGAAAGAGCTGCTGTGGTTGCTTGTTGCTTGTCGCTTATTGCCGCTGCTGTTTGTCTTCTGATCTGCGGTGCCCCTCTGCCACGCCTCCCTGCCTTGGAGCCAGCTGACTATGGATTGGAACCTCTACAAACTGTGAGCCAAAATAAACCTTCTCTCTTAGCTTTGGGCATTGGGTGTTTTGTCTTAGCAGTGAGAAAAGTCATTAAGGCAGTGAAGGAAGATGGCAAGAAACTATGGAGCAGTTTCCAGGGCCCTTCCAACACCATCATGAAGGAGGTCCCTGTGTGGCAACGAACTTGCCCGATTTCAATGCAGGTGATAACTTCTGTTTTGGGGAAGACGGCTTCCAGGACACCACCCAACAAAGAGGAGACACCTGACCTAAAAGCACTTGGTGCTCGGGGATTATGTATGGATACAGCAAGCTTGAACTCTTCTTTGGCAATGCAAACCCTCTTTTGGAACCTGACCTATTTGCAGAATTTGTTGTGTGTGTGTTTGTGTGTGTGCATATGAGAAAGCTAGAATTAGCACAGTATGTGTTTTTCTAGTCAGAAATATATGCTTGTAAAAGACCTGAACCATCTACTGAAATATGTAATTAAATGCAGTTACTCCTTAGTGTTGGAATTACAGGTGACTTTTTAAATTCCCAATACTGAAGACTAAACCCCAGGGCCTCCATCACATGTGCTAGCCAAACACTTTTATCATTGAGTCACACCATCAGCCCTTTTTATTTTTTTTTATTGAAACAGGGTCTCATTAAGTTGCCCAGTCTGGCCTTGAACTTGTGATCTTACTGCCTCAGCCTCCCGAGTAGCTGGGATTATAGCAGTATACAATCATGCTTTACAATAGATCACTTTTTTTTTAACCCAATCTTCATACATTTTGCTTTTATATGTGTGTGTGTGCATGCATATGTGTGTATCCCTAATCCAAAAACTTGAATTGCTCTGAAATCTGAAATACAGTATAATACGCTGAAAAGTTCTAGATCCTACAACACTTCAAACTTCGTATTTTTTTTAACATTAGGGATATTCAATAGGGGAAGCTGAACCAAATAATCCAAAATCCAAAACACTTCAAAATCTCTACTTCTGGTTCCAAGCAATTCTGATAATGGACACTCAACTTGTAATAGGATTATGTAACTTGGCAATCAGGAAAAAAACCCCACAAATTTAAGACAAGAAGAGCCCAGCAATTCTTTTCTCGGTGTTAGATCATCAGAGTCCATGACCACGAAACCTAGGCCTTTCCCAAACTGCTAACTAATCCTGGGTCCCCAAAGGCCAAGTTCACATACCCTACCCCTGCCGCACCTGCAGTCACTAGCTAAACTATGCCTATTCTGCCCAGAGCCACCACCTCTGGCCTCGAAGTGTGGCTGCTGTGACTCTCAAAGTTTTTCTTTTCTTTTCTCTTTCTCTGTCTGTCTCTGTCTCTGTCTCTTTCTTTCTATGGTACTGGGGACTGAACCAGGGCTTTCATACTGAGCTACATCCCCAGACTACTTTATTTGTCTTGGGTTTTCTTTGTTGTTGGTTTTGTTTCTGTTTTTTGTCTTTTTGAGACAGGGTCTCACTCTGCAGTTTAGGCTGGGCTTGAACTCACTTTGTAGCCCAGACTAGCCTTGAACTCACAGCGATCCTCCTGCCTCAGCCTCCCAGAGTGCTGGAATTACAGGTGTGTGCCACCATGCCCAGTTCCAAAGAGCCTCTTTTTAAATTGGGGGTGGTGGTACATACCTGTAATCCCAGCACTTGGCAGGCAGAGGCAGGTGTCCACCATCACATCGACATTCCCAGTGGGTGACCATGCTTTAACAGTGATCGTCTCCTACATTTATGAAAGATTTTTCTAAAAGCTATAGATTACACAGTTTCAGGTGGAACAGTGAAAAAGTTCTGGAGGTGGAGGGGGTGTCGGTAGAGTGCTTTTGAACTATTCACCTAAAAATGGTTAAAGTGGTGAGCTTTATTATGCATATTTTACCAGATTTTTAAAAAAATCTTAATGGTGCCTCATCTTTCTTTCTCCTGGTCATCTGCAAGCCCTGGCATGACAATGGGCGCCCACTGTGCCACCATTTCCCGTCTCTCACACACCCTCACTGTGCTGAGGGCCAGGCAGAACACTGGTTACTCCCCAAACATCCTTTATGCCTTGGTGCCCCACATTAGAAAACTTCCTGACCATCTCACCTTCATCACTATCTCACTATTCTGAGTATTTATTTATTTAGGTGTTTTTGAGACAGGATCTCGCTATTAGTTCAGGTTCCCCTTGAACTCATAGCAATCCTCTTGCTTTAGCCTCCTGAGTGCTGCGACTACAGGCATGTGCCACCATGTCCAGTTACTCAAATTCAAAGCTTTCCTACTGTCTTAGAGTCAACAGTCCCAGCGTTACTGGGGAGTTAGGTCCCAAAGCCAAATCATGTACTACCAAAACGATTCCTGAAGAAATCTTACATCTATCAGTTACATCCAACCAGCCAGCTTCTCTTGCATGGGACAGATGACCACTTCTCTGCTGAGTACTAAAGTTCATACTTCGGGCCATTTTTATTGAAAAATCAGTGCTTTCAACACTCCATGCTATGCACATACGTGATGTCACACAAATCAAATGCTCAGATAAGCTCGCCTGCATCGAAGAGGTTTCCTAACTGGTCTGCAGGTCCTCCAGCTCCCCCATGCAAACTCTGGAGTAGCTTCTTGCCACATAGAATCCAGTTCGTAATTTCCGAGCCTGCCAGCAAAGGCCTGTATGCCACACAGCAAGCACGGTCCGTGAGAAGTCTTCCAAGGGGCTGCGGTCTGGGTGCCCCTGGGTTTAACTTGAGCAGAGGCTCTCTGTGACCTCAGCCAGAGCCTCAGCACTCTCCTCACCTGTACAACGGACAACAGCCGCTTCACGGGCGCTGTCAGTGAGGCCTAAAAGCGTGAGTACACATGACATGCTTCCAACGATGCCCAGAACACAGCAGGTATGACGCGGCAAGTGTTAGGACAATCATTATCTGTAGTCACCCGACCTCCCTGACAGTACCGTCTCCTGCTCCATCCCACCGCTAGCTCAGCAGGGGCCCCCAAGACCCATTTAGGAGGTCCAGGGCCCACATGTTTCATAACAACTTCATTTGCGTTTTTAACCCTGACAGCTCACAAAAGGTATGCCTGGTATTCTTAGGTTTTAAAAGTTGTTTTAACTTTTTTGTGTATGTGTGTCATACTGGGGATTGAACCCAGGGGTTCTCTACCACTGAGCTACACGCTCAGCCTTTTGTATTTTTTGATTTTGAGATAGGATTTGCTACACTGTCTTAGTGAAACTCAAATTTACTATCCTCTGGCCTCAGCTCCCTCAGGCTGGGATTATATAGATGTGCACCACCACACCCCAGCTTACTTTAACTTCTTATATAGCATAATTTTTTTTTAAACTTCTAAATGTTGAGAACTATTGTCAGCTCCTGGGCTGCCCAACAGTGTCCTTTTTATTTATTTATTTATTTATCTTTTTTTTAATTTCAAATTTTAATCAGTGTATTTTTGCAATATAATATAATAATATAATTACATTCATTGCAGGGAATTGGTATATGGTAAAATGTTAATAGATACAACCCATATAAATAAAGTCACAGCACTCTGGGAGGCCGAGGCAGGAGGATTGCAAGTTCAAGCCCAGCAAGCTATCTATTCAAATACTGTAAAATCTGATTAGAATACAGCCTGCCCATTTGTTTGCTGTCTCTAGATGCTAGCATGCTGCAATGGCAATGCTGAGCAGATGTGAAGGGGACAGAGGGGTCTGAGAAATCTGAAACATTTACCACCTGGCGCTTTACAGAAAGTCTGCTGGTCGGTGGTGTAGGGGGTGCCTCCACTTCGGGCAACACCTGGCTCAGGACAAAGGAAGCCATGGAGCCAGGGAAAAGAATCTGAGCCTTGGAAACACAAACAGGCCTAAGTTCAAATCTGGACTCTGCTTCTCACTAGCTGTGTAGTTTTGGGTAATAAAAAATTGTAGTACTCTGGGAAGCTGAGGCGGGTGGATTTCTGAGTTTCAGTCTCTCACTCTCTAAAATAGGGCCCTGGGCACTGATGACTTTAGGGGGAGTGAAACTGCATTCACAAAATAGGGTTAACACTGCCTGGTCCCCAGCCAGTCCACTGAGACTGCATCAGTAACAAGACAGCAATGTCACTACACAATGAATAATTTTTCCTCTTGATTCTTTGCCTTACACCCACCAAAATGATCACATTTTCACCCCCAGAAGAATTGAAATCCAATGAAACTCCTTAGCAACAGTTGCATATGAGTAAGAACTGTCAGCAAGCAACGGTGAGGGGAAGAGGAAGAAGAAAGGGTGCCGGGGTTGCCCATCCCTCCCCAGCATACGTTTGGATGATTTCTGGCTCATTAACATTGGCACTAGAAAAACACGCAGAGACGAGACCAAAACCACAACTCAACCACACACTAAAACTCCAAAGGGATAAAAAACACGAACCCTACTGACACTCCAAGGGGTTCTTCTGAAGGAGCTCCACAACCCGCAGGGCAGCCCTAAGCAGCAGCAGTGGCATCCCTGTCCCTGGGAGCTTCCGGGTCCGTGAAGCTCTGCTTCAGCCCAAGTGGAGCCCACGTCTGCACTGAGCAGAGTCCCACACGACCGGGCACATCAGCAGTGCAGGGAGAAGTCCCCTCCTCCTTCACTGGCACAGATAAACAGGGTGGTCATTTCTGCTTTTAATGCATGGTCCTAGGTTTCTTCAAAGTGACAGGCCTGGCATAACCAGGGCATCTCCGGGTGGAGCTCTCAGCCGCCTTCCCCAACCAGTGTCTCCTCTCCCCTCTCCTCAACTGAAGATTAAACTTACAGCCTTGGCACCATGCTACATCTCCAGTCTTTAAACCAGGTTCTTGCCAAATAGCTAAATTGTCCAGGCTGAGCTCCAAGTTACAATCCTCCTGCCTCAGCCTCCTGGAGCACTGGGATAACAAATGCATACCATTACACCTGGCTCCCAACTAGGGTCTTGATGCAGGCATAGCACAAGGGCCCAGTTGTCATCCTCAACTGGTTCACCTGTAGTGGAGCTGACATTATTCTTCCGCCAGAGAAGCCACGTGCCGAGGTGAGGCCTGGGTGCTGACCACCATTCAAGAAAGGCACACATGTGAATCTGCCAGGTGTTTTCTAGGGGGCTACACAGCTACTCCCTATAACAGAGATGGCTGTCTCTACCGGATACGCTGGCACAAGAAAGTGGATGCTTCCACCTCCATCTTTCCACTGCTAGGACAAAATATCTGACCTACTCAGTTTAAAAGAGGAGCTGTTAGTTTCAGAGGCTCAGTCCAGGGCTGGCTGGCACACACAGAAACCACACAGTAGAAGAGTATGGCCAAGGAAAGCTGCTCATCTCATGGCCAGCAGAAAGCCGAGAGCAGGGCAAGAGCCAGAGAAGAGGTCAGCACCAGACATGGTCTCCATGGCCACGCCCTCACGCTCCACCAAGACACACCTAGAAGTGTGTCTGACTAATCTAGGTGGCTCTCAAGCCAATCAAGTTGACAAGATCAACCACCACAACCTGGTAGTGTTTTTGTTTTTCTGAGACAGAGTCTCACTCTGCAGTTCAGGCTGGCCTTGAATGCACTGTGTAGCCCAGGCTAGCCTCTCACAGAGATCCTCCTGCCTCAGCCTCTCACTAGTGCTAGGATTACAGGCGTGTACCACCATGCCTGGTGTACCACCATGCCTGCTCTTCCTAATATTTGGATGCTCATATGTGCCAGCCCTGGAGTAACCATTTTTTTTTTTTTGTACCAGGAATCAAACTCACAACCTCATGCTCGCCAAGCAGGCACTGTACTGCTGAGCTACATCCTGGGGCCTAGGGTACCTTTTCATAGTGCTCTCAAAAGATCCCAGCTTGAGCAAAAAATGACATGGGGCAACCTACTGGCATGGGTGGAGAGGGTGGGAGAGGAGGGGAAGAGGCTGGCAAGAGGCCCCCACAGTTTCAGCATAGAGCACAAGGTGTCTGGGAGAAGATGAAGACGACTCTAGCAAGAATACCTCATGGGTGAGTAGGAAAGTGGAAACTTCGATCATTTATTTACCCAAAGGTTCCCCAACGATCTCCATGCGCATAAGCTTTAGGATTGGCTGCTTTTGTTCCGCCGCAAGGGGCTTCTAAAGCAGGAGAGGAACACGGATGTGCTTCAAGATATCACAGGCAGGGAACAGACTGGCTGGTGTCAAGTGAACAAGGCAATCATTTGGGAGGTAGACCATGGTGTTGTCACTGGGCAGAAGGTAAAGCCGGAGGCAGGGACACCAAGAAGGTCACACTGGACCAGGCAACCAGAGAGCAAACCTGGGCCACACAGGATGCAAACACAAGACACAAGCACAGGATGCAAAAGGCACTTCAAAAAAGTACTGGTTTTAAATCAGAACAGGAGCCAAAGAAGGTGACTTTAACATGGTTCCAGGTGTTCAGATTTTCATAAGATGTGTGTTTGTGTACCAAGGATTACAGTGCCATCGTGCCTGCTTCTAACTCAGAAATAGCTCTGGAGGAAGCATATTTACACACATGCACACAGATAAGGCCACATGGCAGCGCCGACAGCTGCTGACTCACGGTGGCTGGCAATTAGTATTAGTGGCCTACTCTCAACTTTTCTGTATATTTGAAAAAAATTTTTTGTGTTAAAAAGCTGGGGGTATTTACTTTTTAATTCCACACCCTTGGGAGTAGGGAGGGTAGTCACAATCACAAAATTTTTGTGACATTCTAGATGACAAGATGGAGCTATCTGTTAGGTAACTGGGAATGGAATGCAAATGCAGAAGTCATCTAAATGCAGGTACCAGCAGCACTGAAAAAAATGCAGAGGAAGCGGTGAGGATAAGACAGATGTTTGGAAAAACATCACATCTAGGGTAACAGGAAGTAGAAAAAAGGCAAAAAATAAAAAAAAAAAAAAGAAAAGGAAAAGAAAAGAAAACATTGGGCGTGGCGGTATATAACCGTAATCCTAACTACTAAGGAGGCCGAGGAAGGAGGATTCCAAATTCAGGGCTATCCTGGGCAACTTAATGAGACCCCCTCTCAAAAAAATAATGCCGAGTGATACATGCCTGTAATACCAGCATCTGGGAGGCTGAGGCAGGAGGACAGCCACAAGCTTGAGGCCAGTCTAGACTACACAGTAAGTTCAAGGTCAATGTGAACTACCTAGCAAGACCATGTCTCAAAAAACAACCAAAAAAAAAATAAATAAATAAATAAATAAATAAAATAAAAGGAATAAAGATAGGAAAGGAAGAAGTTAAACTATCATTATTTGCAGATGACATGATACTCTACTTAGAAGATCCCAAAAACTCCACCAAAAGACCTCTAGATTTAATAAGCAAATTCAGTAACACAGCTGGTTACAAAGTCAACACTCAAAAATCAATAGCCTAACAAACTCACTGAGAGAGAAATCAGGGAAACAATACCTTTTACAATAGCATCCAAAAAAAGGAAATACTTAGGAATCAATCTAAGGAAAGATATAAAAGACCTCTAACATTGAAAACTATAGTACACTGAAAAAGGACACTGAAGAGGATATTAGAAAATGGAGAGATATCTCGTGCTCTTGGGTAGGAAGAATCAATATAGTGAAAATGCCCATACTTCCAAAACTGTTATACAGATTCAATGCAATCCCAGTCAAAATTCCAACAGCATATCTGACAGAATTAGAGAAAACAATCCCAAAATTCATCTGGAATCAGAAGAGACCTAGAATAGCAAAGGCAATCCTGGGCAACAAAAATAAGACAGGGGCATCACAATTCCTGACCTGAAATCATACTATAAAGTTACTATGCTAAAAACAGTGTGGTACTGGCAAAAAAAATAGACCCAAAGATCAACAGAATAGATTAGAATATGCAGAAACAACTGTAGACATACTAAGCTACCTTGTCACTGACAAAGGTGCCAAACACATTCATTGGAAGATAGCCTCTTTAATAAATGGTGTTGGAAAAACTGGCTTTCCACATGCTGAAGATTAAAACTGGACCCATGTCTTTCACCATGTACTAAGTTAAAATCTGAATGGATTAATGATCTCAACATTAAAACAGAAACATTAAATTTCCTGGAAGATAGAGTAGGTAAAACTCTTGAAGACACTGATGTAGGCAAAGACTTTATGAATAAAAGCCAGATTGCACAGGAATTATTGCAAAGAATCAACAAATGGAATTTCACCCTATTGAAAAGCTTTTGCACAGCATTGGAAACCACCAACAGAGTGAAGAGACAACCCACAATAGGAGAAAATGTTTGCCAGCTGGCCCTCAGATAAAGGATTACCATCGAGAATGTATAAAGAACTAAAAAAATCAGTCCTCCCAGATTTAAAGACTCAATCCAAAAATGGGCATCTGAGATGAACATACACTTCTCAGAGGAAGAAGTACAAACAGCAAATAAATACATGAAAAAATGTTCAACAGCATTGTTCAATCAAGAGATGCAAATTAAAACAACAGTGAGATTCCACCTCACCCCAGAAAGAATGGCTAGTATTAAGAAGTCAACCAATAACAAGTATTGGAGGGGCTGGGAGAAAAAGGAACCCTTCTCCACTGTTAGTGGGAATGCAGACTGGTGTAACCACTGTGGAAGTCAGTGTGGAGATTCCTCAAAAAGCTAGGATTGGAGGTCCCATCTGACCCAGCTATTCCCCTTCTGGGTATCTTCCCAAAAGAATTAAAAACATCATACCACAGCGATATATGTGCACTTATGTTTACAGCAGTGTAGTTCACAATAGCCAGATCTTGGAAACACCCTAAATGCCCCTCAACTGAGGAATGGACAAAAAAGATTTGGTATTTCTATATAGTGGAATACTACTCAGCTATAAAGAACGGTAAACTGGACACTTTCATACTTAAATGGATGTGCCTTTTATCAGTGAAATAAATAAGTCACACGTGTAACCATCGTATTGTTGCACTTGTGTGACAAACTGAAAGAAAAACTATGTGTATATTTATGTATATGTATATAAAAATAAGACAGTTAAAAAAAGAATTTGCTGAGATTTTGATAGATATTGAGGTGAATCTATAGATAAGTTTAGGGAGAATAAATGTTTTGATATTTATCCAATTCATATACATAGTCTCTCTTCACTTATTTAGGTTGTATCAGTTTCATAGTTTTTAGGATACAGATAATGAATGTATTTTGGTATATTTGTACAGTAATGTTACTTTAAGCTTTTATGTGATGTTGTAACTTGTGCCTTTACAATTTTACTTTCGAACTGTTCATTGTTTGTATACAGGCCAACACTAGATTTCTGTATATGGCTTTGTGACCTTGTATCATGACCTTGCTAAACCTGCTTGTCTGTTTTATTGATTTTTTGGTAGATTCTTTGTAATATTAAAAAAATTAAAGATAAAGGGCCTGAAGTCAAATAAATAAATAAATAAATAAAAAGAGACAGGGATATAAGCTCAGTGGTAAAGCATCCTTCAGTTCCCCAGTATCACAATAATTGACTAACTTTGAAAAAGCCTGGTGTATTTGTGCGTGCCTATAATTCCAGCACTCAGGAGGCTGATGCAGGAGGATCATCAATTTAAGGCCAGCTTTGGCTACACAGTGAGACCCTGTCTCCTAAAATAAATGAAAATAAATAAAAAGGGTTGGGGATATAGCTCAGTGTGCTCGCCCGTATGTGTGAGGGTCTGGGTTCCATTCGCATTACTGCAAGGGGCTTGGGGAAGAGGTGGTGAGGGAAGACTGGGGAGAGAGGAAACTCGGGTAGAGTCATGCGTAATGGAACCCTGGGGGAAAGGCAGACAACCATTTCCCCCTGCGCGGTGCTGGGTGCCCCCAAAGCCAGAGGGATGCTTTCATCATTGGCTGGAGGATGACAGCATCAACCTCCAAATCCCTGATGTAATTAACCCGAAGCAGACACACGCAGGCTGCTTCCTGCACAGTAAGGACCTAGGCTGATGCTTCTGAGGTCACATGACAGACGCATGTCTGTGTGTTTGCATGAACACACAGTACGTGCAGACAAAACACGGTAGAGTATACCTGTACTTATGGGGCCTCTAGGTGATCTGCACACAAGTGACCATGGCTCCCTTCAATAGCCAGTCTGAGGTGAAGGGCAAATAACCCTGGAGTAGATGAGTTCAGAGGGCTATCGGTTAACATGATTCAATTTTACTCTGCACTACAAAACTATTCCAGTAAGCATTTTGTTCTTCCTGGTCTGGAACCGCACACTTGTCAGGAGGTTCCTAACACACCAGAGGCTGGCTGAGATGTCAGGACAGACATAGCTGGAACGAGTCCCTAGCTACGTGAGCAGCTGCGTGGGTGCTGTAACCCCAGGGCCCGGGAGCTGCTGCCCAGGCCAGTGGAGGCTCAAGCCAGAAGGACAGTTAAAAACCAAAATCCTAGCTGGGTGCATCACAGGCCTAGACGCAGTGTCACAGGCCTCTAATTCCAGCACTCTAGGAGGTGAAGGCAGAAAGATTCCAAGTTCAAGCCTGGCCTGGGCAATTCAACAAGACTGTCTCAAACTAAAAAATGAAAAAGGGGTGGGGATATAGCTCAATACAAAGGCCCTGAGTTCAATCTCCAGTATACAAAAAAAGATCCTACTAAGTTAAAAAGTGATAGTAGCTTGGAAATTGTGAAACACTTTATAAATTTCCTAAGTGTTGCTTTTCTCTGCACGCCTGTGTTACTAAGCATGGAACCTAGGATGCTCACAATGAGCTTTTATAGCCTCAGCCCTTCTTTTAAAAAAATATTTTTTAAAATTTTTAGACAGAATCTCACAAATCTGCCTAATTACCCAGCCTGGGCTTGGACTTACAATCCTCCTCAGCTCCCCAGAGTGCTAGGATTATGGATATATGTCACCTTGCCTGACATTTGTCTACTTTTTATTATTAATTTAAATTTGCAGTCCCCGCTTCACCCATGATCAGGTAAAGCACTGGGCAGGGAAACTTCAAGTGCTTCTATTGCACAGAACAGGAGCTCAGGTCATGCTGGCCAGGGTGAAAACCCACAGAAACTGCCCTGCTTCCACTGAGGGGACCACAGCACAGCTGACCCTGATCATGTGCCCAGCACTGCTGCGATGACAATTCACGTTACACATGTTAACTGCACCCCTTTTTAAAGCGCTGGCTCTGAACATGTTCCAGCAGATTCCACGAGGCCTAACTGTAGGTAAAATAGTAAAATAAGATAGAAAGGGGGGAAGGGAGGGAGAGAGACTTCATCTTGATAAAACAGGAAAATGAAAAAGAGAAATGTGGACAACAGTGAAGTGGGGATGGGGGAGGTACACAAAGACCTTTAAAGTTCTGAAACAAAAGCACACAGGGAATGCGAGGCTAGGAAGGGAAAGGAACCTGGAGTTGAGGCGGGGCTCAGCCTTCCTCCAAGGAATCCTGCCTGACCCTGTCTCATGACTCAGCATTTCCAGCAGGATGAGGACAGCGCCAGCAGAGGGGACAGGAGGTCAAGCTGCAGTTCTAAGGCTGAGTACTTCGAAGACATAAGGAAATGCCAGGCACTGGGAGGGCGTGTCTGCACATGTGTTCTGCTCCAGGAGGTGGAGGTGGGGACTAAAACCAGCGCTGGAATGAATCAGACTACGGCTGCTTTCATTCAACACTGGGGGCCATTCTCCAGAAATGAAATGCATTCTTGACAGCTATTGTGAGTGCCCAAGGAGTCAGGAAATAGAATGTGATGGGGTTTTTTTTTTGAGACAGGGTTTCACTATGTAGTCAAGGCTGGCCTTGAACTCAATATGTATCCTAGGCTGGCCTCAAACTCAACAGTGATCCTCCTGCCTCAGCCTCCTATGCACCATCACGCCTGGCAATAGAATGTATAGACAGAGCAGCATGAGCACTATAGCAAAACTCCGAGCCTATGGCTGCTGTGACTACCCTCTTGCCCTTCCACCGTGCGCCCTGACCCACCCACCCCCATGCATCGTCCTGTTTCATCTGCAGTCACCTTGTACTCCACTAACACTCCTAGTGTTTAAAGGCTGATTAGGCCAACTGTGGTTTGTAATTCCTGTTGGATCAGGGTACTACTTGGTCAGGCATAGCAAGGAGCTGTGAATCTGGAATTTATATATTCCAGGGAGAACAAATGACATTTACGTCAACTTGCATTCAGGTCCTGTCACTTACCACTAGGGTGACACTGGGCAAGTTAACCTGTCTGTTCCTAGTTTCCCCCTCTGAAATATGGGGCTAATAACTGTACCTCATTCAGAGGGTTGCTGTAAGCAAAAAGTAAATAAAACCTAAAGTATTTAGAGTGCCTGGAACATGACACACAGTATATAACGTTTGACATGTTATCTTTTCTTTTCTTCCTTTTTGGTCTTTTTGAGATAGGGTCTAGCTATGCAGTTCGGGCTGGCCTTGAGCTCACTTTGTAGCCCAGGCCTGTCTCGAACTCACAGTAATCCTCCTGCCTCAGCCTTCTGAGTGCTGAGATTACAGGTGTGCACCACCATGCCTGGCTTGACTTACTATTTAAAAAGTAGTACTGAGCTGGGTGTGGTGGTGCACACCTTTAATCCCAGCACTTGGGAGGCTGAGGCTGGAGGATCATTGTGAGTTCGAGACCAGCCTGGGCTACAAAGTAAGCTAAAGGACAGCCTGAACAGCATGGTGAGACCTTGTCTCAAAAAGCCAAAAAAAAAAAAAAAAAAAAAAAAAAAAAAAAAAAAAAAAAAAAAAAAAAAAAAAAAAAAAAAAAAAAAAAGAGGTCTTAAGGATGGGGAAAACATACAATCACACAGAGGTACATATTCATTCTGTGTGTCCTAGAGGCTGGCAGGTTTGTGTTAAAAAGGAAAGAAGTTTGTAAATCCTGGTAGAAGACACTGAATACAGTCAACCCTACAACCCACCTGGTCACTTCCCATAATACAAACAACTAGGAATTGCTAGCTGGGGCAGTGGCACATGCCTCTAATTTCAACACTGGAGGCTAAGGCAGGAGGATCACCATGAATTCAAGACCAATCTGGGCTACACAGTGAATATAACGCAATCTAAACTGCATATAAGACCCTGACTCAAAACAAACAAAAGTTAAGAATTCCTGTGCCACTGAAATAACCCCCCAGTACACCGTTTACTTCCCAGCCTTTTTGGTATGGCAGCACCCTGTGACACAGGGAAGTGATGTCCTAAATGGATGGGGCCAGCTTGATCCATCAGAACAGTGTCTGCTAATACCCAAGTGGCCATCCGAAGCATGACCTGGCTACACGTCCTATTCCACTTCAGGAGCTAGAAAGACAGATCTTGGATTCACTGCAGAGATAAGACAGGCAGTGACTTGGCCAGCGTGATTCAGAGCAGGAGCCAGCCAAAAAAAGCACCTAAGGATTTTAACTTCCATTTGCAGTACACAAAACACACACCACACTCCCTGGTCAAAGTGCCCTTGAGTCAGGCAGTGACCAGACAGAGGGACCATCCAGGGGCAGGGGCCTAGGAGTTAGAAGGGGGAAAACCAAGAGACAGGAATAAAATCACTGAACAGCTGTTAAGAGTCTCCAAGCTGTGATCCTATCGGAACAAAATGCAATTAAGAAGCACTTAGTCCTGCATCTTGGTTACCCTTACATAACTTCTCCCTATGACATCACTAGGAACAATTGCTTTGAATGGGCCCAGCACCTGGACAAGGGAGACAACCTTCTCAGGCTCTGATACTACACCTAAATAGCTTTCTTCGTGGAAATGCTGGCCTGAGCAGGAGCCAAAAATAAACTGAAAAGCCAATTCCTGAGGGACCTGTCATCAAGGATGCTTCATACAAAGCTTCAAAAAAGCAGGGTAGTCACAGGCAGCTTCAATTTAGAAGCATTCGGGAGACCCTGAATGTTGTAACAACTTAAAAGACGATAATGCCCAAGAGGTGGAAAGGTAAACAAAAAGCACAAACAGGCCACCGCAGAAGGAAAGAGGAACCTGAGCTGACAGAAGGGTCCTGCTGTGTCTCTCACAGAGATGCTCTATGCATGCAAGGCAGGTGGAAACCAGGATGACCCACCGGGTCTAATCAGGCTCAGGAAGATGCAAGAAGCTGTCAACATCTGGCTTCATCCCAGTTTAACTCAAAGGATGACTAGCAATGGGGAAAGGCTGGCCTCTGCAGAGAAGACCTGGGTCACATGGGAAGAGTTTCAAGTGGACAAATATGGGCTATCTGGCTGCAGGGGCCTGGATACTGTAAGAGGAACTTGCCATTGGTTTTCTGATTCTTTTGGCACTACCAGGGATTGAACCCAGAGCCTTCACACTGAGCTACATACCAGCCCTTTTTAAAATTTTATTTTTGAGACAGGGCCTTATTAAGCCACTAAGTTGCTCCATTGGACACAAACTTATGATCCTCCTGCCTCAGCCTCCCAAGAATGCTGGGATTATTGACACTCATCATGCCCAGTTCACTTGCTTCTTTTAACACATTCATGACAGGGCTGTAATTTGTATGTCTTGCGACCAGGTGGCTTGAACTCCCAGTGGTACATGCATGACTGTACTACTGGGCAACTTTTTTTTTTTTTTTTTTGGTACCGGGGTCAAACTCATGACCTTGTGCTTGTCAGGCAGGCACTTGTGCCACTGAGCTAAATTCCCAGCCCTATTGGGCAACTTTTTATTAATTTTATTAGTAAAAGATCTATAAAAGTAAATAGATCCATTTGTACCATCCATCAGTGGTGCAAACTGCCCAATGAGACAGTCATGCAGGTACCACAGGTGTTTAAATCGACAGTGGGAATACACCAAGTCTTAAAGAAGCTCAATCTTGGCTACTGGGAGCTACAAGGGGTATGACCATAAATTCCATAGCTTCATGAAAGAACAACTTGACTTCTGCTGCACTTTTTCACGGAGGTGGCAGGAAAGTTACTTGCTGCCCCATCTCTTCACTTCTCTTTGTAAATATGCCTACCAAAAAATTAAGAGACTAGGCTATCCTGGCCTTCCGTGTGGTAGCCCACCTTGTGTCCTCCAGGGTATACTTTTATTTTGCTTTTTCTTCTTTTACTTGGCCCAAGTCCACTCTGCTGAGCCAGTTTCTCACTCACTCTTTGTTTTTACTTCTTCAAATAAACTTACTACCATTAAAAAAAACTAAAAGACTAATACTAAGCCTTTATTCACTATCCTCCAATTTAAAATGAAAACTATACAAAACACTCCAGGGCCTGCTTAAGAAACATTCCATATTAAATGGACACTATTAAAAAGATTCCAATAGGTGGCACCTAGAAAGAAAAAAAGATTTGAGTCTCAAAACTGTCACATTAGTCTATCAAAAACTGGGTTTCCAGATCTCTTACCTAGACTAACGATGGGTAGGAATAAGAACCTAAATGCTCAGTCTTGATCTAATGGTCTTTGCTTACAGCACACTATCACCTTGGTGGAAGATACAAGGAACAGGAGGTGAGAGAGAAATTTCCCCTATACCACACTGCTGCAAGGTCTGAGGGCCCACACTACCACCCCTGTTAGTGTCCAGGAGCAAAGCAAAACAGGGGACATTCAGCTGATCAGGGTCACATGTGCCTACAGCTCATGGTAACAGACCTATCGGGTATTAAATACTCCCTCCTAAAAAAACCTAATCCATTCTCAGGTCCTTAAAAACTAGGTCCTGCCACCCATAACTGGGTGCTACATTCCATCACACACTTGACTATGCCCCTTGACCATGCCCCTTGTCTTTTGCTATAGAAGCCATAAAACTACAATGGCAAAGAAAACATCACAAACAAAGCCATAGAATGGGTTCCAAAACATTAGAAACAAGTCTCAAAAGGGCAGCTTCAAAAATCCATCTAAACTGATGCCTTAAAGCCATTTTCTACTTAACTCCAAAACAGGTATTTGTAAGTCAAACTTTGCATGATTACACATGGTGGGGGTGGGGTGGGGGGCAGACAGAACATGACTGTAAACAAAGTTAACCACCAAAGTCATGATGAACAGGAACAACAACTGATAAGTACAACAGCCTCCAGGGTGTGCTGGGCCTGCCTCCCTGAGTCCCGGGGCAGGAGGCCATGACATAACCCAGGACACCAGAGCCAGATGAGTAACATTTCAAAATCCACAAGCCTCTGGAGAAGAGAGGTGGTGAAAAAGATTTTTAAAAACTCAGAAATCCACTACCTACCATCTGCTTAGTAAGATGACATTCGTGTGTGCACACAGAGTAACAATCTTCACCCAATACAACACGGGTGGTAATTTTTAACAAGCATTCTGCTGCAAAATGTAGTATTTTCCAAAAAGCTCGTAATTTTCTTCAAGCAGTTCCTGGTTCACATTTCATTGAGAAGTGGGGTCCTGTGTGTGGATTTGTGGCTGGGGATGCACGTGCATCAGTGAAAAAGAGACCCTGCCCGTCAGGATCAGCAGTCACTTCAGCACTGGGAAAGGGATCACAGCAGCTTCTCGGGAGTCCTGCGCCAGTCTTCCTTACAGATCCCCTTTGTAGGGTGGCATGAAGTCCTACTCCTCTGTCACCTTTGTCTCCCAGTGTGAGAAACCCAGATTAACTTCTAAAGTGTCTTCCTTAAAATCAGATTCCACTTCCCAGGCACCTGAAACAGTGTAGGCCTGATTTGTGCTTAGAAATGGTTTCCTGAAGGGGAAGCGCAGGCAGGGAAGAGGGGTGTGTGTGTGTGTGTGTGTGTGTGAATCACTGATAAGAATTCACACTCATGAAAACAAGTCACCGAACAACCTTGGTGCTTCAGGTCGATGAAGATAAAACCCCTTTCTGTAAAACTGCTATATTCACCAGCCTCATCCCAACATGCCACGAAATCTGGTTTTTGCTTAACAGCCTCACTCTGGTCAAGAATAACCCTGCAGGTTTCCAAACTGGTCTGTCTCCTCTAGCCATGATTCTTCTCCCCCCCACCCAAAAAGTCCAAATACACTTAAGAGTCATCAATCTCGGTCAAAACTGTCATAATCTTCCCCAATACTATTAATCTATTAATACCGTGGTTCTGACTATTAATGACTTTTACTCACAAAGTTCCCACAGCAATTAGAACGAGGCCACAAGGTAAAACAAAAATGGGCTGGGCTGCTTCACTGTCGCGCATTCTGCAATCTAGCGAACTTCTTGGGGTTTTTTGTTTTCTTCTTTCATGTTGGCTGGGATGTTCACCTCTATCTTTGTTTTGGAATGCCCATAACCCCTCCCTCCCCGCTCAGACTCGGCACGGCCTTCCTTTCCCGATTCACAATGCAGCACCCAGCGCTCGGGGTCAGCGAAACGCCGCACTGGTGTAATGCTGAACGCGCCTCAGCGCCGGGGAGGTCCCCACGGGCGTCGGTCCACGACTATCAACCCGAGGCCGTCACTACAGCATAGCAGGGCTTGCAAGTCCCCTCCCCCTCAAACCGGGAAACCCAGGCCCGGTCCCAGGCCAGCGGCGTCCGCTGGCGTGTGTGCCCGGGCTACAGCAATGACTGTGCACGGAGCACCCTCTGCCGAGGCCGTGCTCTCACCGCGGCACTGCAGTGGCACCGCGGCGGGCACAGCCTGCCTCCCGCACTCCCGCCGCCCGGCCGCACCTTGGTCTCCTTCACGTGCTGCTTGACGCCCTCCGGGTACCACTGGACGCGCACGTAGCCGCGGCGCAGCGGGCTGGCCCGGCCCTCCTCGTGGCCCGCGCCCCCGGCCTCCGAGCAGCCCGAGCTGCCGCGGCCCTCCTCCTCGCCCTCGGAGTCCGAGTCCTCGCCGTGGATGAGGCGCACCAGCCCGAAGTGCACCGAGCCGCGGTAACGACCAGATACCAGGTCGTGAGAGAAGAGCAGGCGCTGCGAGCCGGCTTCGGGGCCGGAGTCTGAGGACGGCCCGGAGGCCGAGTCCGAGGCTGGCGCCGGCGCCGGGACCTGGGCCGGGGTCGGGGAGGGGGCTGCGGCCCTGGCTGGGGCGGCCTCTGGAGCTGGGGCCTGGGCGGGAGCGGGAGCGGGCGGCGCTGGCGCGGGGGCTGCGGGGTCCGCCATAACTGCTCTGCTGGAGTCTCGGGCGGCGGCGGCGGCGGCGGCGGCAGACTAGGCGGGGAGGTGGGGAGGTGGTGAGGCGGGGCCAACGGCGCGGGGGCAGGGCCGCGGCGCGCTGACGTAACCCTGCGTGCGACCGTCGTCAGGGTACCGGGATGCGGTTGCTAGGAGCCGCCGCCTCGTCGCTAGGGGACGCTGAAGATGCTGGGGCGAGGGTGGGTGGGCCAGGTCCCAGGGAATAATAGCCTAGTGAGCGGGAAGGGGCGGGGACCCGAGGGGGAGGGAAGTGGAGTGGTCACCGAGGAAAAGGGGCGGGGCCAAGGTGGTGTGGAGGATTGTCCATAGGCTGTCAACAACTTTTTATAAGCTATATTGGTGCCCCAGCCTGGTGCTAGGCACTGCGAGGTTTACGGAAGAAGAAAGATATCGTCTCTGTCTTATAGGTGTTTACGGTCTAGTTGGCGGAGACAAAACAAATACGTATTACATAACTAAAAAAGCAACACCATGAAGCTTGTAAGCAAGACTGTAATAGATAGGTGTGGAGCATACATAGAGTGCATCGCATCAGGAATTCCAAGCAAGTAGGTCCTTGACAGATCAGAAGGTTATGACCCCTTACGATGAAGGAGGCCCAGAGAAAAGTAAGAAAAGCAAGTATTGGTAACTCCAGTAGTTTAGCTTTTTTTTTTTTTTTTTTAAACAAAGTCTTGCTCTGTAGTTCAGGCTGGCTTTGAACTCACTATGTGCCCTAAACTGGCCTCAAACCCATGATGATGCTTCTGCCTCAGTCTCCTGAGTGCTGGGATTACGGGCGTGCATTACCGCGCCAGGCTTCCCATGGTTTAGCTTTAAATCCACTTATGAGATCAAAATTCTCTGAAGCCTCCGGTGCATGGAAAGAGGTAGAATATGAAGTGAAGAGTGGCAGGCTTGGCTTGGTGGCAAATACTTGTATTTTGATATGCTGGGAGCCTGTGGCAGGAGGATCCCAAGTTCAAGCACTGCCTGGACAACTTTAGTGACTTAACAAGATCCTGTCTCAAAATGTTTAAAAAACGCTAGAAATGTAGCTCAGTGCAAAGGTCCTGAGTTCAATCCCTGGTGGAAAAAAAAGAAAAAATAAGATCTGTGGATTCTAATTTTTGGCATTGCCATTTACTAATCTAAAAAGGTAAGTGAACAAGTTAATTTCATTTCCCCTCAGTTTTCTCATCAGTAAAATAGGGTTGGTAATAACAGTACCTGTATCTTTGGGTAGTTGGAAGGATTAGATGAAGTAGAACAGTGCCTGGCATATAGCTTTCTCAATAAAGATTAAGCATTATTGTAATACTTCAAAATCCCTTGTTTAGACTAAATTTCTGACTGGCAGAACAGGTATTCAGTTATACCTAAGGTCTGCTCTGTATTACCATTTTAAAATATGAATAGCAACTGTGCTAATTTAATGTGTCACTTAGTAGGTTCCAAAAGATTTAGATACTTTCTCAGAGGAAAGATCATAATGAGTTATTCAAAAGAAATAAAAAATACTCAAGATCTGACTCTAACCTTTCTTGATTGAAATAATTATTGGGTTTTGTTTGTTCGTTTGTTTGTTTTGTTTTGTTTTGATATAGGGTCTCACTATGTTGTGCAGGCTGGCTTTGAACTTGCTTATGAATCCCAGGCTGGCCTCGAACTCATGGTGATCCTCCTGCCTCAACCCCGCTGAGTGGTGGGATTACAAGTGTGCACCACCACGCCCAGCTCAGAATCATTTTTTCCACATTTTTTCTGCAAGGCCATCAACAACATTAGTGAGGCAATTAGATGTTACAGTATTTAGGGTCTTCACAGAGGCAGAACTTTGCTCTTTAGATAACTGACAGGCTGCTGGGGATTTCGAATTACACTCTTAGAAAAATGAAAAGAATATGCACAAAGCACAGGTGGCAGACTGGGTCCAAAAGATGCCCTAGACCAAGAGAGAGATCATTGATGTCATGTTGGGTTCAGACAGGTTTTG
>RJWM01004904.1:0-96831 GCA_004363535.1 Dasyprocta punctata | reverse complement strand
GAGCAGCCTCCTGCCTGTGTCTGACAGGGCTCAGGGACTGCAGGTGGGGGGAAGGGCTGCGCCAGAGAGCGATGAGTGCAGAGGTGCTCAGGGCTGAGGGAGGACGGGGCACCCAAGGAGAGCCATTCAATGGGGAGAGAGTTTTCTTCAGACCAAAGCAGACTCCCCTGCACCCGAAACTCATCACCTCCCTCAGGCCACCCAGCAGATGGGTCACTCAACTTGGATCCAGGACTTTCTTCTAGAACCACCTCGGCATGCAGAATTGATGTCCAAGGCACAACCACTGCCAGAACTGCAGGCTCTTTCTTGTGTTCACATCCTGGCTGCATCTTGGGTCCTTCTCTGACTGCAGAGAGCCTGGAAGAGCAGAATCCCGAGGGCCACCAGGACCAGGCCAGCCAGGCCCATCCGGACGAGATTCCCCGCCGTGTAATCCTGGGGCTGTGAGGCTGGGGACGGGGACAAAGAGGTCACAGAGGTCAGGACAGACCAGAACCTCCCCTGGACCCTGCATGTCCACCTGTGCTCCTGGACATGACTTGACCCCTGTGTCCAGCCCCATAACAGAATTCTCCTTCCTCACCTGTCTTGGGCTCTGAATTGTTCTGGGATGAGTTTCTAATCTCATCTGCTCCAGAGAACCATGGAAGATGATTGGGACGTGTGAAGCTTTGAACAGACGTGAGTCTTTCCAACTTCACATCCTTGTGTCTCAGTATTAGGACAAAGGTGATGCAGACTCTTAGTGAGCCTTTGCTGCTGCAGCAGTATCACCTCTGGTCACTTAGATTCCCCAGCCTCACTTGCTGTGTGAGTGCAGGGCTTGCGTCTGAGTCCCTCTGGGGCAGTTTCACTGAGTTCACAAAGCCTAGGATTCATGACAAAAGTGATCCCCAAATCCTAAACAGCTAAGCCCTGTGAGCTCTGTGCTCACTGTAGGACTCAGGACGATGTGAGCGAACTCCCCTGGAGAGGAGTTTCCTGACCCACAAGCGGACCAAGGGTCCAGGGGCGAGGTGGAGTCCTCAGGGCTCAGGAGCATCAATAACACAAGGGGTGAAGTCTGGGGCAGCCCTCCTTCACCACCCACCCTAGCGGGTCCCCTGGGTCTTTATCTTCCCTGTGACTTCACACAATTAGAAACACCTGCAGTGCAGTGCACACACAGACGCAGATACTCGCATGTACAAGTGAGTGTGTGTTCTACATGACAGTAGCATCAGGGCTTCATGGAAACAATGCTTCTGCTTCTCGGAATGAAAATCTGTGTTGGATAACTGATAATAAACACGGAAAAACCTATCCATGTAACAACATTGAGAATATAGATGTAAAGCTGTAGTCAACAAACGTAAATGCAGCGAGATATATGAAAAATCATCCATTAGTGCATATGTAGATCATAGCGGATACATGTGTAGCCACATACATACGTATTTGAAGCAAGAACATGGCTGTCCAATTGATATTCTAAGAAACAGAATTTCCACTTTAGTGTACTTGACATGATTTTTTTCTGTAATCTGAACAGATTGTTTGCAAACAAGAGGAGAGGGGACAATAAAATGTAGTATAGAGTGAAAGAATTTCACCTAAATCAATATCTTTTCTGTTAATATGTTATTATGCAGAAAATACAAATGTAAGAATTTCTCAGAAATGATTAAAATATTTGATCAATTACAAAATTCCTTATAAATGTTAATAATTCTTCTGTATACAACTTTGGAATATTTCTAAAGTTCATTAATAAAACTCAATTTAAACATTTTCAATGATATTAAGCCGGGCGTGGTGGTGCACGCCTTTAATCCCAGCACTCGGGAGGCTGAGGTAGGCGGAGCGTTGTGAGTTCGAGGCCAGCTTGGGCTACAATGCGAGTGCAAGGCTGGCCTGAGCTACATAGTGCGACCCTGCCTCAAGAAACCAGGGCCGGGAGTTTGGCTCAGTGCCTTAAGCACCTGCCCTGGCAAGCGCGAGGTTGTGAGTTCAATCTCCGGTGCCGCAAAAAAAAAAAAAAAAAAAAAAAAAAAAAAAAAAAAAAAAAAAAAAAAAAAAAAAAAAAAAAAAAAAAAAAAAAGATGTGATATTAAGATGTTATTCTCTATAATTGATACACAAATATAATCCATTCAAGTGAAAACAAAAAGGCAGTTAATTGTACTTAAAGTCAAAATCCATATGTCTGTGAATGTATTTCCACAGAAAATTATCACTTTACATTTCCGAAAATAGAGCAACAGCACAGGAGTGCAAACAGGAAATGCACGATGACTCAAAGAAGATCACACAGCACCCCTACCGGGTGGGGACCCCAGTGACCTGGGGAGCAGTGCGGGCCCCTCCCGAGTCTCAGGTGTGCACTGAGCACAGAGGCCCCAGGTGACTCAGGAGGGGCCGTGCCCGGCGGTGCCCGCAGCCTGGTGCTTCTCTCTACAGGAGCGGCTGTGCTGGGGGCTCGGCCTCACCCACAATCGGACCCCAGCAAGGCTGCCCTCTGCCCACCAGGGCCCTGCTTCCTGCCTGGACCTCAGACACCCCCACCCCTCTGACCACAGGGCAGCAGTCACCCTGTTCTCAGAGGAAGGAAGCCACGGGCTCCCTCAGTGTCCCCCTCCCTGCTCCTCTGGAGACCGATCCTGCCCTGAAAATTGCACTCAGTGCTGCAATGTGTCTGGGACTCCCGTGTGTCAGGTGAAAGTGTCTCCCCACCCATGCGGGCAGGGTCATTGCTGAGGTGCTGGGACAGCAGAGGAGCTGACTCTGTGGTGGGGACATCAGGAGGAGAGGGCTGGGCCCTGTCCTCTCCCTCAGCCCAGTCCCACTTCCTCTCATCTCACCTGTGTCCCCTTGGGTCTCTCCCCGCCCATTAGCTCCGTGGGAGACATCAGGGTGGGAGCCCGGGCAGGGAGCTCCAGCCTGCATCAGCCTCCTCATGGGGGGACGGTCCCCTGTGGATCCTCCCCTCACCTCCACTGTGTCTTGTGGTCTCAGACCCATGCTAGGGACAGGACACAGAGTGACCTTGTGGGCTCAAAGGGGATAGAGACAGAGACCCTCACTTGGACACAGGGTCATGAAGGGACCCAGGAGGTGCCACCTCGGGTGAGTCCTGGGAACCAGGTGACACAGAAGGAGGGGGCAGGTGGGGACTGAGCCTGGGGAGTCTGACTTCCAGCGTCCTTCTCCCACCAAAGCTGAGCTCCCTGAGCTGCAGGGAGGGAATCTAAATCTGCTCTGCCTGGCTCCCTCCCCACTGTCTGTGTCACAGCACACAGGGACAGGACCCCTGCTGAGTCACATCCTGGAGGCTCCCCTGGCGGCCGCCTCTCCAGGGATCACAGCAAGGTCAGCACTGAGAGGACTTGATGGTCAGGGCCAGTCCTCTCCTCTACACCTGGAGAAACTGAGGCCCACACGAGAGGGGCTGGCCCAAGTCAGCACCTCCAGAGGAAGCTGTAGCAGCCCCACAGCTCAGACCCTGCCCCGGACCCCTCACAGCTGCGCCCTCACTCACCACCTGGGGATCCGGACTCTGGCGTTGTGAGCAGATCCTCAGGGCCTCCTAGGAAGGATAAGGAAGTGAGGGCCTGGGCTCCCTGCTCCCCACTTCAGGCACTGCTCCTGTCCCAGGCTGGACCCCAACATCTCTCTTAGCTTTGAAAGCATCCTAGGAAGCCCAGATGTCCTGACCCAACTTGCTCCTAGGGATCCTCTGTAGTAGGCCCCTGTCAATTCTTTAGGGACTCAAACATGATTGGGACGTCCTCACCTGAGACCAGGAGCTCCAGGGCATCACTGGGCTCCGACCACACCTGGGGATTGCCAGTGTAGGAGCCGTAGCACCTGAATGTCCACCCCTCCATGTGGGTCACAGGGCCCACAGGGAACAGGGCCTGCACCTGCCCCTTGTGGCCTGGTTGCGAGTCCAGCATCCAGTAGAGATTGTCTTCTCCTTCCTTAATCACAAAGAACCTGTCAAATCCATCCCATGAGACACACTGGAGGGTCACCTTCCCTCCTGAGGTCACCCTATGGCTGGGCACGGCTGTGAGGCTGGGTCCGATGTAGATTCCTAGGAGAGCAGGAGGCAGCATGTGAAATGGATGCACACCTCCCACACTGTCCCCAGGGCTGGGCTGTGAGAGGGGGACATCCCTGAGAGCAGACCCCTTCCTGAGGGCAGAGCCTGGGGCTGGGACCCTGAGGGTCCTCTCACCTGTCACCACCAGCTCCAGGGCCTCACTGTGCTCTGACCAGCCAGCAGTGCTGTGGTAGTAACAGTGATATCGCCCTGCATTGTCTTCTGTCATGGACGGGATGGAGACCCTGGCCTTGTTCCCTGGCTCAGGTGACATCTGTGTGTCTGAGAATGCTGGGCTGCCCTCTCTGTGCAGATGGTACTGCTGGGCCTCCAGGGTCCCCTCACACCAGAGGGTCACAGGACTTCCCGAGGGTATCACAGAGGCTGGCTGAGCCCAGAGTTTAGGTTTTTGGGGGATCCCTGCAAGAAAAGGCAAAAAGGGAGATATATTCTGACTGTACACCGTGAGTCCTGCATGGAGACGGCATTAAGGCTGATCTGTGATGAGTGGAAGACACCTGAGGAGCCGCCTACAGATATAGCGCCCTGTTTGACTCTCTGATTTGTACTTTCCCTGTCTCGCCCATGTCCCTATATCTCTGGTCTCGCTGTCCCCACACTCTGTCACTGAGTTCAGCATCCCTGGGCCTCTCACCCTTCTCACCACCAGGAGCTTCCAAGGTCTCAGGTTCAGGTCCTCACTCATGAAAGGAAAAAGCCTGGGCTTCCTCACCTGAGACCAGGAGCTCCAAGGGGTCACTGGGCTCCGACCACACCTGGGGTTGGCTCCAGTAACAGCCGTAGCATCTGAATGTCCACCTGTGGCTGGGGGTTACGGGACCCACAGGGAACAGGGCCTGGTCCTTCCCACTGGGATCTTGCTGCGAGACCAGGGTCCAGGAGAGTTTGTCTCCTCCTTCCTTTATCAGAATGAACCTGTCAAATCCCAGCTGTGAGCCACACTGCAGGGTCACATTCCCTCCTGAGGTCACCACAGGGCTGGGCAAGGCTGAGAGGCTGGGTTTGCTGTAGTCTCCTAGGAGAGAAGGAGGCAGCATGTGAAATGGACTCACACCTCCCACACTGTCCCCTGGGCTGAGCTGTGAGAGGAGGACACCCCTCAGAGCAGACCCCTTCCTGAGGGCAGAGCCTGGGGCTGGGACCCTGAGGGTCCTCTCACCTGTCACCACCAGCTCCAGGGCCTCACTCTTCTCTAAGGGGCCAGAAGGGGTTCGGTAGTAACAGCAATGTAGCCCTGCATGGTGCTTTGTCATGGATGGGATGGAGAACATGGCCGTGTTCTTGAGTTCCAGTGATGTTTGTCTTGTCCAGGGCTCTTGGCTTCCCTCTCTATATAGACCATATTCCTGGGATCCCAGAGTTCCCTCACACCAGAGGGTCACAGGTTTCCCACGTGGTATCACAGATCCTGGTTCAGCCCAGAGCCTGGGTTTGGGGAGGGTCCCTGCAGGGAAATCACAGCTGGGTCCCAGGACCTTCCTCCTCCCGTCAGATCCCAGCTATCAGTCCTAGGACCCTCCAGACCTCCCAGCACTGGTCCACACTTGCTGTGCTCCATCCCCTCTGCTCAGGGGTGGCCCCTTGTCCCCGGGAGGAGGAGAGACCCAAGACAGCTGGGGACACACTCACCTGCCTGCACTTTAATCCGGGGGCCCAGACTCAGCCCTGGAAGAGAGTTTCCTGTGAGAGATTTGCCCTGGAGCCTGAGCAGGTCCTCTGCTCCCCAGAGACTCCTGAGCCCCTCTGCTACTGATGGACCAAGGCCTGGCTGTGGGTTCCAGAATAGAGGTTCCCCTCCCCACGTTCAGTTCTCACCAATGCAGAGCAGGACTGTGAGTGTGGCGGTCATGGTGTCTCCTACCTCCAGGTGAGACTGTGTGGACAGATGAGACCACAGTGCCTGACACACTAAGTTTCTCAGCTGGGCATTGGTTTCTGCCCTTGGTAGGGTGGTCACGTCAGGAGCCCCACAGGAAGTGGAACTGACATCCACCGACACTCGGGCTGTTTTTCCCCAGGGCTGAACCTGGCTGGGCTGCAGGCTGCTATGGAGTTTCCCCTTGCTTCGGAGTGTTTCTGATTGACCCTCGCTTCACTGAGGTCCAGGACACTGCAGCCAGTAGACAAGGAGTCTTCAGGCGCTGCTGGTCCCTTCCAGGGCACAGTCATCCAGGGCTGCCCCTTCCTCTCAGAGCCTCCCTCTGGTCTCCTCCTCCCTCCACCCATCCACGCATACAGCTCAGTCCTTCTCACCATGGCCATCATCTCCCAGCCCTGGAGATGCTCTTGGGAAGATGTGGGTTCTGGCTGCAGGTAGAGGAGAGCAGAGACATAACCAGACCTGACTGAAGAACCTCCATGTGGGTCAGGGTCAGGGAGGAGAAACGCCCACAACACTGGACAGTGTGCAGGGGATTAGGGAGACTTGGGTGATTAGGAGTGAGCCAAGGATTCTAGTGGAAGACAGATTTCAGCTGTTTTACGGTGATTGCACATGAACTCTTGCAGGTGCAAACTTGCTTGGTTTGCATTTTTCTAGTTCCTCAGAGTCTCTTGATAAGGTGTTCATTTTAAATCTTCCATATTATTAACAATTTGAAAGCATGGAAATTTCTGAGTGTAAACTCCCTGCTTACTACTTCTTTTGCTTTCTTGCACGCTTTTTCATTTTATTTTAACTTAGTTGCTGTGGATTGAGCTGAGGTCCCCTGGCATCCTAGGAAAGTGCTCTACTGCTGAGCTACACCCCAGTGCCTTTTCACATTTTATATTGATGCAGTGTTTCTCTAAGATGCCCAGGATGACCCTGCCTCCTCTCCTCTCCCATGTCTTTTGTAGATTTTTATGTTGTGGTTTCTGTGCGGTTTACAGAAGACACGCTGAGCTTAAATAGTCCATCCTATACTCATCAGTTCACTTCACATGCATACAGAGAGTCTACCTTTTAATTGCTATAAATTTTGTTATTGCTCAATGTACATATTTCAAGTCAGTTATATATAAAACATTGTATAGCTACAGGGTTTCTAAAATTTGTTTTGTTTTGTTTTATTTTTTGTTTTATTTATTTTTTTTTTTTTGGAGACAGGATCTTGCTATGTAGTTCAGGCTGGTCTTGAACTTGGTTTTTGTAGCCAAGATTGGTTGGAACTTGTGGTGATCCTCCTGCCTCAGCCTCCCAAGTTCTGGGATTACTGATGTGTGCTACCATGTCCAGCAGCAATAGTTGATGTGGATTTGTCTTGCAAATACTTTTGCAGTACTGTGAACCAAACCCAGGGAACTGCACATGCAAGGCAAGTGCTCTATCAGCGAGCTCCAGCCTAGCTGTGCTGTATGTAACTTACACAGTAGAGCTAATGTGATTTACACCCACAGTGATGGTGCACCAGTACTCTGTATGTCCTTATATTCTCAGCTTCACCAGTGAGTCCTGCAGTCTGAAATGCTTTCATGTTGCTGGTGTTCTGTTGTCATTTGGTTTGTGGGGTCTCCTTGATCACACCAAGGGCCTCCCAGATGCTGAGCAGGTGCCTTACACTGAGCTACAGCCTGGCCCCTTGCTGTTGTTCAGTACCTTCAGTCTAAATGTGATAAACTCCCTCCACTGCTCTCTGTAAGGTAGATGTGTGAGCTTTCTGTGGGTGCAACAAAATACCTGAAAAATCTTAAAGGAGGAAAGGTTTCTTTTCACTGCCAGCTCCAGGGATTGCAGGGCGCATTCACCCAGCTCCACTGATTTAGGGCCATTATGGGGGCACAAACATCACAACAAAAGGTCAGGGAAGGATGACCCCTACAGGGTCAGGAAGGAGACAGTGAGTAAAAGAGACAGAGAGCGAGAGAGGAAGAGGGAGAGAGAACTATCCATGCTATCACTTTTAGAGTTTTTCTTTCATTCATTCTTTTTTTGCTGTGGTTTTTCCTTTCCTTTTTCTTTTTTAAGTATTTCATGAGTACAGCTTTCCAGGAAATAATATTGACATGCAGTCTGGGGTAGATACAGGTATTCTATTCATTTTAATTCTTTTATTTCTCTTTTCCTCCCTCACCCTCTCTCTCTAAATCTCCTTTTCATTTACTAAGCATCTCTCTCCTTATTTCTGGCTGTCTTTTGCATTGCTGTCTGAAGTGACCCCTTCCTGAGTGTGTGCTCCAGGCCATTGGGTCCCTTGTGTGACCTCTCTATACCCAGTGTCACTCTCTCACCTCTTCCTTATATGTGGGTTCTTATGTGAGGTGCAAATCATCACAGCACGGGGCTCGGGTTGGGAAGACACATTCCACAATTTCACAGACACTGACTCCTGAGAAGTGTAAGTCCATCTGTGTTGCTGAACTTTCCATTTTCAGGTTATATCCTCTAGGTGGAGGTATATTTATAGCTTGAAAAACATGAACCCATTAGTTGTCACTTCCTCAATTCCTAATGAGCACTGTGCTTTCCCTAATGACATTAGCTCACATTCATGAAGACTGCAGCTCATAACAGGAACACACATGTAGTGTGGGGTGAGACTCAGCAAACAGCGCCCATCTGTGCAGAGATCCAGTCATGGGGCCTGGTAAGTTATCTCAGTTCCAAATCCTCATGATCATGAAAGAAAATTGTCCAGGACAGAGGATTTCACTAATTGGTTCCCTCGTGTGCTGATCTACTGTGATGAAGTAGCCAAAGCAAAAGTAATTTCTTTAATTTATCAGTGGTGTGAGTTTCCCCACTGGGAAGCCTTTCTAACCCAGCACCCCCTAAGGTCAGGCGCAGGACTTGCACGTTTCCTGTGTGAGGTGGAGAGTGATGGAGGCCACTTACTGTGTTCCCCTTTTCCTCCTGAGGCTGTGGATTCCACCAGTCAAAAGGCAGCATCTAGTGGCTGTTTAAATCTGTAACAGTATCAATATTTATCTATATGTGTAACGTCTGTGGTTTTATCCTCTACACCTGCATCCATTACATCAGGAAACACACCCAACCCGCAGTGCTATCCCAGCTCCTTGTCCCAGCAATTCTGAGGGGACTTTCCCATGTCTGTCAACCCAGCAGCACCCACTACTTTGCTGGGCATAGCCCCCCATCCGGCCTTCACACAGTATCACATGGCCCTGTACTCCCTTCCCCTCTGAGTTCATGGGGAGCTGGTTGCCCTGACCTGAGAACAGGAGCTGGGGTTCTCCATGGAAGTCAGTCAGACGTTCTGAGTCCTCAGACACAGGTGCTATGGGCTCAGTCATCCCATACCCAACACACGGATCAGACACAGTGAGGAAGATTTGCTGCCCTTCCTGGTGGTTGTCTTAGTTACTCTCTTGTTGCTGAGAAAAAGTACTGAACACCCCCATGTTAAAGGAGGAAAGGATTGTTGTGACAGTATATAGAGATTTCAGTTCTTAGTGGACTGGCTCCAAGGCCAGGTGATGTGGGAGGGGACAAACAGTCCGTGGTGTGGTGGGCAGGAAGCAGTGAGTGGTGTCAAGGAACTGGAAAAGATACATATCTTCCAGTCCATGCTCACGGTGGTCACCTCTTCTTACCAGTTTTCACTTGCCAACTTCATAGTCACTCATAAAACCATCAGTGGACTAGTCCAGTGTCACACAGTCACATTCCAGTCCCATTATCCAGGACCCTACCCAAAGCCACCCTCATGAGTATATGAGGATTTGGGGGTTACCTGGATATGAGGTTGAGGTGTGTGCAGACCCTCTTCCAGCAGATAAAGCCTCTGTTCACCACCTTGCAAGTTGCGCGGGTTCAGGACAAGTGACAGAGCTCACCTGCTCCAGTCAGGGGGTCTCATTGCTGAGCCCAGCATGGAGTGACCCCCAGGGACACATGACTGCTGGGGTCAGTGTTGATGTTCAAAGGGGCACAGTGCCCCCAGAATGAATACAAATCATCACTCAGCATGGTGCTGGTTTGTGTGTACTGAGGAAAATGTTAATATCAGCTCCATCCAAGCGCAGTGATCCTCATTCACCCAAACTTAAACCTCACCTTCCCTCAGGGTAAAGACCTTGCTTTAAAAGATGAGGGTGGTTGTTACTTATGGAGCAATGAGCTCGTCCCCGCCAGGCATGAAGAGACATTCTTTGCTGGTACCTGCACGGGGTCCTATGGGTGATCTTAATGCTGGGAGAAGGAGGATTTTAGCATTTTTTGAGGTCTAGTGCATAATGGCTCTAGGTGATCAGTGTGAAATGGAACCAAATGGACACATACATCTCTTGCCAGAAAGACTCATAGTAGAGTTGCAGTCCTGGTACAGGAACATCTCACAGCTGGAGCCATGGGCCCTCAATACACC
This sequence comes from Dasyprocta punctata, assembly GCA_004363535.1. Classification (NCBI taxonomy): domain Eukaryota; kingdom Metazoa; phylum Chordata; class Mammalia; order Rodentia; family Dasyproctidae; genus Dasyprocta; species Dasyprocta punctata. The sequence continues at coordinate 86,418 of RJWM01004904.1, read as the reverse complement.
CAAGGTCACCTCTGCTTCCTGCACACCTGGTGACAGTAGATAGGTCCAGGAGCAGATGGAGCCTGCATTGTATCCACTGGAGCTGGGCACTGAGATCTCTCTTACCTGGGGCAGCTCCTGGCAGCACAGGATAGATCTCTCCAGGGAAAGATCTTGTCGGGAAACCCATCCACATGGCAAAAGGGTGGCTGTGGCAGGAGCCCATGTGGCTCTGCCTGTCTATTGGAGCCTCCCATGCTGTGACCACTCCTCCGGGGTCCCACACACCTGGCAGCACCTGCACGGCCTGGCTGCAGCTAGTTCCTAGTTCCACCACTGGGGGTGAACTGTCTCTTGGTCACTCCCCTGAGGGACTGTCCTAGATCACATCCTGGGAGTTGCCTGATGCCCTGCCTTCTCTGGATCTAACTTTTCTCTCTGTCATCTTAATCATCAGAGTTGTTGTCCCCCTCCACCCCAGATATACTTCCTCACATGTCACTGTGTGTGCGTTCTCACTGCCTGGACTTCCTGGGAGCACAGGCTGGAGGGCTCCTTGTTCCCTCTGCTGGGTCGGCTCTGTCTGCTTTTGCTGGTATCCACAGAGTCTGAAAACTACATTTACATTTTGCATCCAGTATTTTGATTTGTCTGTTATCTTTCTCCTAATGACTTTCTGTTTTCTATGTACAAAATCAAGCTACCTTCACATGATGACTTTTTGAATTTCTGAAGAGTCACAGCTCCTTCTTAGCCTTTTCTGTCATCAGTGTCATTGCTGTCTGTTGTCACCTTCTTGCCTTCGTGCCCTTGCCTGAACCTCCAGAGAAATGTTGAACAGAAGCCCAGTGACACAGTTCCTTCTCGCCTTCATAATTCTTGAGTGAAATTTATCAATTATTCCTTTATAAGCAAGAAGCTTCTTCCTGGTTCGTTATGAATTTCTTTCAAATTCAACTGAGCACTTATCCTATTATTTGAAATGGTGGACACTTGCTGACTCTATAGAATTCTTTTTCTTCATCTGTTCCGGTGATTGCATTTTTTCTGTAAATATGGTAAAATACACTCATGATATTAATTACTGAAGCAGCCTTGATTCTTTGGGCAAACCCACCGTGCTCACACTTTTAGACACCAGGGTGTGTTGTTTGCTACTGTGTAACCCAGGGGCCCTGTGCTGTCATTTTCCTCTAATGAAAAATGAAGGAAATGTTTCTGGTGGGAACATCATCTTCCCCAACTGCATGAGCTGCTACACATTCCTTCTGTATTGTTTTGCGAATATTTGCTTTCCTTTACAATGTTTCCAGGGCTTTATAAACTTAGTTGGATTTTAAGGACATGTTTATATTTTTATTTTTCTAATTAATTAATTTTTTTTGGTTTGTTTTTGTGGCACCGGGGATCGAACTCACAATCTCACACCTGCGAGACAAGCGCTTAAGCCACTAAGCCAAGGTCCCGGCCCTAGTTTTTTGAGGCAGGGTCGCACTACGTAGCTCAAGCTGGGCTTGTGCTCACATTGTAGCTCAAGCTGGCCTTGAACTCACAACTTCTCCTCCTACCTCAGCCTCCTGAGTACTGGGATTGAAGGGGTATGGCACCACGCCAGGCTTATTTTTCTAATTTAAATTACTATTGGTTGGTATGATCGTTATTTCCTACCTTCTTACTTTGTCAAATTGATGCCATTTTCATCCAACTATAAATCATTCAGTTTTTGTTTTTGTGATTCAATTTTTTATTTCTTTTTTTTAAAGTACAGTTGCTTCATAAGCTTAGTGGCTTTTAAACTTATGATCAATTTGATCACTTCGTGATTTCCTTGGCTGAATCTGAGTTACTTTAAAAACTAACTTTTTATATATGCAGATGTGTTGGTGTAGCTGTCTTGGACTACAGGATCAGGTGATGACCAGAACACCTCAGGGTCCCATGCCAGACCCCCAGGCTGCCCGTGGTCCTTAGCTGAGTGTGCACAGGGCAGCTCCCGTCCCTTCTGAGGCCCCCATGTGCCAATCCTTGCACTGCAGGGTCTGAAATTTCTCCTGGGCTGGTGGATGAACAGGTGGGCTTACACACTGGGCACGGCTGGGCTCTGTTTCCTGGGAGGAAGGGGCTGTGGTTGGCTCCTGTGTGAGCTTGGAGGTGTTCAGCTGGGCATAGGTCACTCCCTGGGGGCCTTAAGAATCTTCTTCCTGGAGGGACAGAGCATAGGGAATAGCATGAGCATGCAACCTGGGAAAGGCTGGAACCTGCAGATGATGGAACTCACTTGCCTGTCCCTCCGTCTGTCCACTCCTGTGGGTCTGACCCTCAGGTCCTCGAATGGTCTTGATGTGGGGAAAGCAGGGGAGAAACTGCCACACCTCCATCTGGAGTGCTGCATCTGGGTGTAGGTCAATTCTTAGGTGTCCTGTTGCTGAGGTCTCTGCAGCAGGGAGACAGTGACAAAGACTGCTCCTTATCTTCACTCTGCACCATCACTCAGTCCCAAAGGGACTCCAGTGTGAGCACTGTGTGTCTGTCCCCTGCACTGGGCTACTCTGAGAACACAGACTGCTTGATGTTGGTGGGTGACAGCCACATTCCCAGTATCACAGACAGTGAACCCTCAATGGGGCAGTGCTCCCTATGTGGCTGGTGACGGAGACTGCAGGGAGGGGAGGCCGGGCTGCAGGACACCGCTCCTCACTCCCTGGGCACCAACCTGCAGGGAGCTTGGTGAGGTGCAGGGCAGAGACAGAGAAGAGGATCCTTGCCCTCAGGGAGCTCGGGGACTTGAAGGCAGGAGGTGCACATTTAAGCAAGGAAACCCCGTGATAAGGAACAATGGAGAAAATAATGCAGTGGGGTGAGAGGGAGTGGGTGGAAGAGAGGACAATTTACCTGGTGGCTGCAGGAGACCTCTGGGGAGATGGCAGCAGAGCTGGGTCCTGGTGACAAGAAGGAGGCCCCCTGTGACACCATGTGGAGCCCTCGCTGCTTCTGCTGTGGTTCCTGCTGGTCGGTGTCAGACCTGGACTCCTCCAGCTTTTGGGATCCTAAGCCCAGCTGCTGACCCTTCCCTGGGCACAGCCCTGGTCATCCTCCCCCTCCTCACCTGCCTTCCTGCATCGGTCCCGGTGCTGGAGTAGGAAGAGCACAAGGACTGCGAGCAGGAGGAGGAAGGACTTCGGGATCCAAGTCTGAGTTCTCAGGTTGGTTCCCTGACCTTGACCATAAATGATGTCTACATGAGGAAGTGATTAATTTAATTGATGACCCTGCCCTGTGTGGGGTTTGCATTCGTCACCTCAAACTCTCACAATCCTGGAACATGGCACTGCTGTCCCCACCCAGGCAGTCCTCGGATGAGAAAATCAAGGACCAGAGCGGGGGCTCTCCTGCCCAGGTCCTGTCCACAGCTCCACCTGGAGCCCTGGTTTCTGGACACAAGTGGAACTGAGGCTGTGACGAGGGCTGAGATGGGCTGAGAGTCTCCAGGCAACCCAGATGCAGGGTGCTTGGGACAGAGCTGAGACTCACCTGCTGTGGAGCTGGATATTGAGGGTTGAGAGTCAGGGCCCCCAGAGCATCCTATGAATGAGGTTTGTGTGGAACTGGGCAATGAGGATGGGGGCCTGGGGCCAAACGATTCTGGCAATGAAGACAAGACAAGGTGACTTGTGCGGCTGTCCCTGGAAACCTGCCACTGCTCACTTTGCAAAATCACCCCTGAGGTGTCTCCAACATCCTATGCTGCCCACATGGAACTTTTTAAATTCAAATCAAGGGGTGCGGTTGGCTCACCTTGGAGGAGCCCTGTGGGCTGAGAGGGAGGAACCTCCCCAGCTGGAATCCCAGAGCATCCTCACTGCAACTGAGAAAAAATGTCCTCAGGGTTAAAGGCATGAGAGACCCTTGAGAAGAGAGAGGACAGGGACAGGGTCTTCCCATGTGAGACCTGGAGCTCCCGGGGGTCACTGGGAGTGAACCACACCTGGGGACTTTGTTTGTCATAGCTGTAACTCCTAAATGTCTACCTGTGTCTGGGAATCATGGGCCCACTGGGAACAGGGCCTGGGACTGTCCACTGGGAGGTGTCTGTGAGTCCAGGGTCCAGGAGAGCTTGTCTTCTCTTTCATTATTCAGAACTAGCCTGTCAAATTCTTACCGTGGTTCATTGGAGGTTCACATTGTGTGCTGAGGTCACTTTAGGGCTGGACTTTGGCTGAGAGGTTGGGTTCGTTGTTGACGCCTGGGAGAGGAGTGGGCAGGCTGTGAAATGGACTCACACCTCACTCACTGTCCCCAGTGCTGGGTGGTGAGAGGGGGACACCCCTGAGAGCAGACCCCTGCCTGAGGGTAGAGCCTGGGGCTGGGACCCTGAGTGTCCTCTCACCTGTCACCACCAGCTCCAGGGCATCACTGAGCTCTGAGCGGCCAGTAGTGCTGTGATAGGAGCAGTGATATCACCCTGCATCGACTTTTGTTATAGATGAGATGGAGAACTTGGCCTTGTTGCTGAGTAAGACTTGTCTTTCAAAGAACCTCGATCTTCCTTCTCTGTCTGGACTGTAACTGTGGTCCCTCATTCCCCACTGACAGCAGATGCTCACAGAACTCCTCCTGCAGATCACAGAGCCGGACTCAGCCCAGAGAGAGGGTTTTGGGAGGGTTCCTGCAAGGAAGCCTGAGGCTGTATCAAGAACCCTCTCCATCCCCTACATCACTCCTAGGCCTCTCCCCATTCCTCACAGCACAATCCTGTGCTCCCCCAACTGAGGGCCAGGAGCTAAGGATGGGGCAGGGCACTGGGTGCTGGGGAGGACTCACCTGAGGGTTCCTGTAGCCCCATGTGGAGACTCAGCCCTGGAAGACTTTCCTGTCCTGTCAGGTTCCCTCTGATGCCTTAGCTGATTCCCCTTCTCCACCCCAGCCTCATCCCCTCCTCCTCCCAGAGCAGAGCAGGCACCGTAGGCACCCTGTGGCCTACTCTGACTGCTCCGGCTCTGATAGAGGAGACCTTGACCCTGTGGGACACATAGAAGAATGGAAGTAGAAATTCCAAGATTCTGTAGCCACTGATCCCCACCTCTGTGGAACCACCCAGTGGGGACACTCTTCCCTGGGCCGGGCTCTGGCTTCTGCAGGCTCAGGATCCAAAGCTCTAGAGAAAGCTCAGCCCAGGTCTGAGTTCTCCCTTGTTCCCAGAACTTGCCTCATGCTAAGAGCCCAGTCATTAAAGGCAGGATGCAGGCTCTATCCTTGAGGGCCACAGAAGCCGGACGCCCACCAGGACACTCATTTCCTGAAAGTCTCCTCTGTGCTGTCACTCCTGGGGCATTCTAAAAGAAGTGCTAACTTAGGAGAACTTTCCAAGACTCTAGAAATGTCTCAAAGTGTACGGGTGCACATGGCCTGCGTGCTGAGAGGCAGAACCTTCAATGGACACAGAACATCTGATCTCTCATAGTGCAGGAATAGGAAGCAGAGATCTCTCCTCTCATCAGTTTTTCCTTTTGTCTATAGAGGCTGTCTACAGAATTTCCCTACAGTAACTACTCACTGACTGACCCAGCAGCTGAAATAAATGTGAGCTCTTTCCTGAGCTCTGATTCCCATTTCCCATTTTCATGGTTTTCCTTCTAGGGACCTGAAGGAAGACTCCTGTCCCCTGTTCCACAGGGAGTCACCACAGCTGTTCCCACACCTGTCCCATGGGCTGAGAAGTCAACTGGGCTTCACTGTCGCCGGGGCCTGGGCTGTCCTTGAAGAGAGTGTGGCCCTGCATGCATAGGAGGTGGCAGGCCGAGCCCCACGTGTGGTCTTTGCTTTCCATGTGGGCTTTACCATCAGGATGCTCACCCAGGGACAGTGGCTGCTCCTGCTGCTCCCTGATGCGCTCCCTCCAGGGCTGAGGGCTTGGCTGGGGCTACATATGCTCCGCCTGCCCAGCTGCCTGTGTTGGATCCAAGGAGAAGGAGAAGGGCTGCAGGGCGTCAGCACAGCTAGAAGAACAGCATTCTCCAAGTCGCAGGGCCTGGGGAGTAGGGAGCCCGTCCTTGTCCTGTGTGAGGAAAGCACTGTGAAGGGTAACTCGGCTGAGGATGCTCAGCAGTGAGGCTCTCTCTGAGGCTCCCTAGGTAGAGTCGCTGTCCTCGGTGTGTGAAGAGCCTCTGTGCACAGGGACAGGGACTAGAGCTGAGACCCCACGTGCACTTGGGGTGTGCCTGGTGACTGCTGCCCCAACAGGAGGTGAGTGTCCTCACCCCAGGAAGTGCAGGGACACAGTGGGCCCATATTCCCTGTGTTCCTGTCTGAGTCTCCACATCATCCAGGGCTGCTCGAGGGCCCTGGCAGAGGCGACCTGTGACCAGAGCAGTGGGGCAGAGCACAGGGAAGCAGGCGGCGAACCTGAAGTGAAAGCAGCATCAGCCGTGGATGGGTCAGGAGTGGTCCGGGGTCACTTGAGCCCTGTGCACCACTGGGAGTGGCTGTGGGATTGGGCTAGGAGTGGAATTTGGGAAAGTGGGGAGAAACCGGCAGCACACTGCCTAGAGTGCTGGTGGGGACTTTAACTGGGGTTCTTGGTGAGAGGTGAAAGCATGAGAACCCGGACAGAAATGGAGACAGCGACTGTGATGCTCAGGAGGCTTCAGATGGAGACAAGGACTGTCTCAGGTAGGGGATCAAAGGCGGCTTTTTCATTACTTTGGGGCAGCAGTTGTCTTTTTCTAAACTCAAATTTAAGCAGCTCGTGTCTCCCAAGAATTTAAAGTGCTCCATAAGTACTAAGAAAAACCTTGTATATGATCAGAAGACTATACTAGGAAACTCAGGGAGAAGAACCAACAGAGAACACTGAAACAGACTGTGAGGAGAATTCCCCTCCACACATATGTTTTAGGAATGTATTTTTGGGTCGGGTGATCACTGCATATAGGGAGTAGGATAACAGTTGCAAAACATCTACCAGTGGAAACCTGATTAGCACATTTTCTCCACATACAATGGTTGGCAGCTACACTTGAGTATTCAGTGAAAATATTGAGCATAGAAATGTAAAAGCTTTTTAAGGCCTGATTTGTGATCTATTCTCAGTCACTATTGAGAAGTTGGCTGTGTTGTGCTGCAAAGCTAAGAGTATTCACTGCTGGTGCAGCTTCCCCTTAGCACCAGGTGAGCTGTACCAGGCCCAGTTCCATGCAGTGTCCAGGGAAAAAAGGGTGTGGACGTCTGTCTGTCCCTCCTCACCCCATGCTCTGTGGTGCAGGCTGCGTGTGTTCTGCAGCATGTGTGGACGTCCTGCACACAACAGGCTCACAGTGGTCAGCTGACTGACCAGTGTGTGTCCCTAAGTCATAGACCTCAGATAGCAGGGCAAGTGTCATCATCCTACTGCCTCAGGGAGACAAGAGGGACTGCGTCTTGTTAGAAGGTCCTGGGGTCCATTTGATCTTCCTCTGTCAGGGGTTCAACGTGAGCAGAATTCCCCAGCACATTTTGTTGAAGCCTTCTCTTGGCAGGATCCTTAGAGGATACCGGGCTCAGAAAGGCAAATGGGAATCAACTCTGCCACAGAGCACTGATGTTCCAGGCATGAAGGCCAAGGAGACCGAGTACTGAACAGTGAATTGTGCATCGAGTGCCACAGACACCATGGTGTCCACAGACCGTCCTGAGGCTCATGGGAAAGTGCTCATAGAAAACTACATCTACGCTGAGTGCCCCAGAAATAGAGGGAATTCCATGTGAAGGAACACCACGTGCTAATTCCAACAGCTAGGGAGCCCTTAGTTCAGAGCAGTGAGCTAGGGGTGTTTTGACTAAACAGTGATTTCAGGGAAGGAGAGAGACAAAGTGGGCCCTAGGCAGGTCAGCAGGAACCCGCTTCCAGAGCACACGGTGTGCAGAGAGCGGCCGGGGCTCCCTGTCCCCAGGACGCTGGGCTCCAGAACAGGTTCACAGTCTCAGCACTGTGGTAAAGTCTCTGTCCCAGCAATTTCCAGGAGGGCAGGAGGGCGAGACATCGCAGTAGGAATTCTGCTTGTTATGTGGTGCCAGGACACAAAATCGTCTTGCAATTGATGTCAGATATTATGGTTTGTGGGTATCACAGTTGAGTTCCAGCTCTGAAACAAAATGGGGCTGTGATTCTAAATTCCCAACATTGACCTTGAGCAGGAGGTAAATTGCTGCCAAGGAAAAGGGCTGAATTTCCGGTTTTCTACATCACAGCATCCACTATCATTTGGCGAATGAGCTCCTGAGTTCTGCTGGATCTTGGTAAAGAGCTGAACTTTAGGCTTTATTCATTTATTCTAGTTTTAATGTAAGTGGTATCCATCACTAGGCTCTGCTCTATTTGATAGCTCAGATACAGAATACACTTCATCACTGTGAAAATTTGTTGGGTAATTTCAAGAAAAAATGCACCAAGTACTGAGGGATTATTACAGGTCGGTTTCAAAACTTTAGCCACCAACATATAGAAGTCAAGAGTGTCTCATATCCTCACAGTCTGACATCACTAGTGGAGTCACAGTAGTTTGGGCATTGCTAAGGGACTCTGCAGTGTTAAACAGGGTCTCACCCTGTGTGGATTCAGCTGGTGCCTCCTCAAAAAAAAGCAGCATCACCATGGAGGAAACCTGCCCAGGAGAGGTCCAGGTCCTTGCCCAGGGTGCTCTGTGGGTTCAGAGCACGGGGCAGCCTGGCCTGCAGGTGGACTTGGTGGGTGCTGAGTTCTGGGTGATGCTGGGTTTTGTTCATAGTCCTGGGTGTACAAGGCAGTGGGTGAACCCTGCTGTGAGCGGTCTCTGGTCTCACTTCTTTGTCACCTCCTGTGTGTCCTTGTCTACAGGGTCCTGACAGGAGGAAGGGGAGGGATAAGAACCCAGGACTGCACCCCTGAAGGCAGCACCATGGATGTGTGTGGGTTGGCCGCTGTGGGGAGGTTGTCAGCTCGGGGAGCTCCTGTCCCACCCACCATGTGGCCCATTTTGTGTTGTGGTATCAGATACAGAACAGCTTTTGGTGAGCCTATGGTTTAGAAATCCACTGTGGAGCTCAGAGATCAGAGTCCCAACTTTTTTAGGCGTGGCTGAACACACAGCACCACATCATCTCTAGGGAAGACAGGGCTTAGCCAAGTTGACAGAAAGATTGCAATGACCGCTTCACAGAGCAGTGGGTCCTGCCTTAGAGAGGGAACGTGCAACCATCCTGCCACTCACAGCCCTCATTGGTTTCTTCACTTACATCCCTGTGAGAGTTTACCCCATCCCAGGGCATCTGTATGTCCAGGTCACCTGGTGTTTTGGCAACGTGCAGCTCACCCCAGCATGGACACGACAGGTCTCCCAGAACAGCCGTTTCTCAGAGTGGTGATCAAACCTAAGCCAAGTTTCTCTTCACAAATTTCTTTATTAATAATGCTGTATGCATGGGAGAATATGCAGAAATCTACCCAGATTAAAGCAATAGAAGTCGAATATGGAATTATTTATTTTTATAACAATTGGCTCACAGAGGTTCCTCTCAGACGCTTCAGCTGGCAGTCCTTTAGCTCCACATCATGGACAGGCTGGAGAAGAGCAGGCAGCTCCTGGTCTTCACAGGGCTCTTATTTGCCAGTATTGGGGCTTCCTCCTTACAGGGGTGATTCCAGCTCATCCCAGAGAGCCCAGACTCTGAGCATCACAGGCTCCTGCACTAGACTGGCTTAGCACAGGCAGAGCTGTTTCAGCTCCCCAGTCAGAATGAGAATTTCAGACACCAGGACACCTTGTATGTGAGCTTCCAGAGGAATCACTGGAAAGGCTCCTGTATCACCTGTACCCACCTCATACCTCCCACCTGGGAAGGTCTTTGTGTCTTAGGGATGAGCAAGGACAGGGAGGATATAGCATGTGGCACGGAGTATCCAGGCCAGAGAACATCCTGGAGAGACAGTCACATGGGAGGTGACCTGTATCCATGTGGACCCATACCTGGGCCTGGTCTTTGGTGTTACCCTGGGCCAACTGGGCTGGACACCAACAGTGCATGAACTCAGCCTCCAAAGGCTCCTCCTCCAGCCTGGGTCCTGAGGACCCATGTCTCAGGACAGGCTTTTCCCCGTGACCCTCTGCTGCTTCCCTTCCAGGATTTATAGGACATGGAAGGTTGACTGATTTGGGACATGTTGTTTCTTCTGCAAGACAAGATGTAGGAACTGAGCAAAACTAGAAAACAAACAGGATGTGATTGTCACAGCCCCAGGTCACACTCTGCACAGTTTGCCACTTGCTGCCCACACAGGAAGATGACCAGCTCCTTCTCACCACAGCACACAAAGGGCAGGCACATGGACATTTTCAATGAGACCCAGGGTGCAGCAGCTATAACCAAGGTCCCACCGAACCTACTGACAATCCCAACACGTGCACACCGCACTTCCCATACTGCCGCCCTCGGAACCACAGGGAGACATTGCTATATTCTCACTGCCCTCTGAGAGATCCGGATGTGATTCTGCTTCTCTAAGCAACATTCCCCTGCTACATGAACATATTAATCAATATCCAAGGATTGACAATTTATATAATAAATGTGTTCTATTAATTATATGCCTCTTCTTCAAATTTGAAGTTCAGTAGAGGATTATGCTATTGATCTGTTGTCCATTTCCGTTTTATCCGGGGTCATTATTTTTACTTATTTGTACATTTCCAGCCCTTTTTCCACACTATGTCAAAGATTTCAGCCTTGGTTACCCTGGCCTTTGTACGATTTATTATGTTGGTGTTTCTTTAAAATCTTTGAAAACTAACATATTTTTGTCAACTTTACTTGTGATGTCAGTGAAATGAGTAGAACATCTTCAATGAACATGCAAGATTTTCAAGAGTTTGGTTCTGTTTTGCACGGTTTCATTTTTTAGAGAAAATCATGCTGAATCTAACTTCTCAGAGGTTTTCATACATTTTTATTTCTGTCGTTTTCTGAATAATTCCTATTCTTATCAACAGTACTTTACTATAATCCATTGAAAGTTTTCAATTTTGAAAGTACTAGAGAAGTAAAATTCTGCTTGATCACCATGAATTTTCACTTTTAACAAGGGAGAGCTGCTCCAAAGATGAGAGTGTGGAGAAGATAGCACACTGGGCAGTGGAGTTCTGCTGTCTTCAGAGAGGGGATGACACGCAACACACCTGTTCAGATCTTCTCTTGTGCCCAGTGGTGAATTTCTTCTTCAATTTCCTTATCTTAAAAGAGAACACACTTTGCTCAAAAGAATAAAGAAGGCCTTCTCACCCACAGCTCTGTGAGGTGTGGTAGACATGGTGTGGACAGATCTCCATGACTTACTCCTTGTGCATCTACATTTGGACCTGTGACCTACATCTCTGCACTTCTCCATCACAGCCCTGCTTTACTATAGTCACCAAAATGGTATTGCGTAATTGAAATCTGCAAGAAGCTAACAGTCAGTGTTTTCATGGCAGGAAAAAAATTTTAAATGGGTAAAACTTGTTGGAAAAGAAAAAGAAACTGGAATTGGGTCAAGCAGAAAATGAAGAGCAAAGCAAATTATATGTATGTATACATAAGATAGTTAAGATAGTTATACTACTAATTTCTCTTAGTTCATTGAAAAGAATGATTTGAGCTGGGAGTTTGGCGCAGTGGCTTAAGTGCCTGCCCTGGCAGGTGCGAGGTTGTGAGTTCAATCCCCAGTACCGCAAAAAAAAAAAAAAAAAAAAAAAAAAAAAAAAAAAAAAAAAAAAAAAAAAAAAAAAAAAAAAAAAAAAAAAAAAAAAGAATGATTTGTGCTAATAGGGTATGGACAATGAATATCTTGTACTCTTAAGTAATGTAAAGATCACAATAAATAATTTATTAACCATTTTTGCTCCCCTATTATCCAGGTTTGAAATTTTGCTTTTTCCTCCTCACAAAAAATAAAAAATCAATAAAAAAATACAGAAAAAAGCAAGAAAAAGACACAAATTCTATCTGCAGATATGTTGCATTAAATGTGTCAATCAGGTGGATTTTGGCAATATTTTATTCTGTAATTGTATGGAAGGCAACAATTTTTTTTTTTTTTTTTTGCGGCACCAGGGATCGAACTCACAACCTCGCACCTGCGATGGCAGTCGCTTAAGCCGCTGAGCCAAACTCCCAGCCCTGGTTTTTTGAGGCAGGGTCGCACTATGAAGCTCAGGCCGGCCTTGCGCTTGCGTTGTAGCCCAAGCCGGCCTCGAACTCACAACGCTCCTCCTACCTCAGCCTCCCGAGTGCTGGGATTAAAGGAAGGCAACAATTTCTTTTCTTCAAATACATCAAGGTCTTCTCAGTAATGTGGTAGTAAGGCTCATAATGAAGCTGGACAATATCTCACTTCTACTTCAGGATTTCAAGTTGAGCTGCTCTTCAACTTTCTTCATTAAATATTCACAATATGTAAATATTATATTAAAGGTTTACACCAAGTGAGGGACTGGGTTTTCTTGCAGTGAGAGAGTGCTTTACTCTTAAGGTGTATTCAAGGATTTAATTTTTTGATCATTTTATGGAAGTTTAACTTGTGCCATAAAGACAGCCTGATATACATATGCATGTATAATTGCTCTTCAGTTTTATTTGTCTGAACGAACACTATGACAGGTGTCACTATGTGGTCATCGCTACCCTCTCCCTGACTCCCTCCTCTTCCCCCGAGGCACTGTAGTTCTGTGCTCTAATTCATCAACTATGCCTGACTCATCCTCTCTCTCCCTTCTGGGCACTGGTGTTATGAGTACCCAGACAGGATCTCCCTATTTCAAATGATGGCTCAGGGTACTACTTTGCACCGACTGCCACATTTTTGGAGAAGGACATCTCATGTTGTGCAAAGCAAATTTAAATGTTCCCATATGCTGAGATGATTCAGAAGTAGAAAGTATCTTCACAACATTTTCTACCACCCGGGTCCAAATAGCCCAACATGGCCATGAAGTCCTCTGTCAACCTATTTTACAGAAGTTGAGGTCTATAGACACTGTTTCTGTAATTTGTGCATGTTAGTTGCATTCAAAGATGTTATTGTAAAAAAAAATACCTGGGAGGTGGTAGATTAAAACTCAGGAGCATACCACAGCCTCTCCAGGATCAGAAAGTCAGACACCTGAATAACAATGTCTTACAGAAATGAAAAGAAAGAATAGCCATGTGAATCAAGGAAGAGCAATCAAAGAAAGCTAGACATCACAGAGAAAATGGAAAAACTGAACACAATGCAGAGAAAAGAAGAAGGCAGCCTGGAATGCTAATCCAAAGCCTGAGAAGGAATCCTGTCTTTGCAACCACAAGGTAAATGTGGACAGGCTTGGAGGTCTCAGGGAGAAACAGTGGATTGAACTGGCAATGCTAGTCTGAAGAAAATCCTGTGGTTGTGGTTAACTGCAAATACAGTTTTCAGTTTTACTGTAAAAGGAACTTCTTTCCCATGGCTGGTTAGAGATGGAGAAGAAATCCATTGGAGCCTCTATCACATTTGAGAGTGAATAATCATGACACATTTGGGGAACCGTTTTATTTCTTAGGATTAAACTGTTCCATAAATGAGATGTCACTATGTAACAATATTCAGGTTTTCTGGGTCACACTACCATACCTGCTGGGTGGGAGACATCAAGAAGAGAGAGTCACAGAGATAGATTCCCTGAGAGGTACAAGCAAGGATGAGCTCAGGTCAGGTAGGACTTAGTGGTCTGTGTCTTTCATGATAAATCACTCTGATTGCGTGTGATTTTCTGAGAGCTTCACATGTAAAGGTGCTGGCATTCAGTTGAGAAGACTACCTGATCTCACCCCTTGCTATCTAGGAAGGCACAGAACTTGGAGACCTGTTTGTCTCTCCATATGCCAATGTGATTAAGGACAGGCTTCATGTTGAACAGTGATCTTGAGTAGTGCCCCCCACACATCCACAAACAGTCCGGAACCTTTGGTATGTCACTTGGGTCCTAGATGGGCCCCACCCAATGACACCAAGTAGCAGGGGAACCTGCTGCACTGAGTGCTGTGGGCTGAAGACCTGCACAGCATACTCCATCTAGCTGTTCAGCCATGATACACCACTCAGAAACTGGTAGTGTCCCACCCAATAACCTCAAGCAGCTGGGGAGCTTTGGAGTGCCACGTGGGGTGTGCTGCAGGTCCACTCCATGTACTCCCACCATTCAGGGAGACTTTGAGTGCCACTAGAGACAGGCCCATCTAATGACCTCCACTCAACTGGGGAAACTCCTGCAGTACGGACAGACATCCTCAATCAGGAAGCAACTGCGACTTTGCACTTGGCTACCACAGGGGAATACAGGAAAATGAGGACACAAAAGAGCAAAATGCAATCTCAAACATCCAGCCAACCTCAAACAAGCCTAGGAGACATGGGTACAAAAGAAATTGTATCCATGAACCTGAAACCCCTGAAATGATTGCAACTGATGGAAGAAAGCAACTCTGTGAAGCTGTAAGGTACCTCAGATCAGAAATAATCTCCCAGGTAAAAGAAGAAATGATAAACATAATAAAAGAAATGCTGAACACATCTAAAGAAGACATAGTTAAACAAAAACAGGAGCGCTACAAAATTTGGAAACCTTGAATGAACAATATAAGAAAAAAACAGAATGCATGAAACACATTTGAAAGAGATACCCAGAAAATCAAAAATTCCATTGAAAGCTGGCAAAGCTGCCTCAATGAAAGTGAAGATAGATATTGAGACCTTGAAGACAAGATTACAACTAGCGAACAGGAAAAGAAAGGTCCTTTATAAATAGCAAGGAATCAGGAAATTACAATTCAAAAGTTGCAAGATGATGCAAAGAAAAACAATACAAGATTTATAGGTTTAAATGACAAAAGTGACAACACAAATTATATAAAAAGACTTTTTAAAGAAATAATATCCTAAAATTTCCCAAACATGGGATAGGAAACTGATATGCAGATAAGTGAAGCATACACAACTCCAATTAGCCACGACCAATACAAATCTACACCCAGACATATAAAAATCAACATTCCAGAAATTCAACATTGGAACAAAATATTAAAAGCTGTTAGAGAAAAGAAACAAATCATGTGTAAAGGGAAGTCATCAGAATCACAGCAGACTTCTCAACACAAGCAACCAAGTCAAGAAGAGCATGGGGTGAAGTATTTCAAATCCTAAAGGAAAATGACTTCCAACCCAGATTGACGTACCCTGCAAAACTGTCCTTCAAAATTGATGAAGAAATAAGATGCTTCCATGAAGAACTTCATGACCTCCAAACCAACCCTGCAAAGAATGCTGAAAGATATGCTAGATAGACATAAAAATAACTACGACTTCAAGAACACCAACAGAAAAAAACCACTAGGCAAGGTAAAGAAACAGAGGGAGAAGGGAAAGAACCAACAGCAGAAAGATAACATGACAAAAATAAGCCAATATATATCAGTGATAACCATTAATGTAAGTGGCCTCGATTAACCAGTTAGAAGAAATGGACTGGCAGAACAGATCAAGAAACAGCATCCAACCTTTCTATATGCAACAAACCCATCTAACCCAAAAGGAAATTCATAGACTGAAAGTCAAAGCATGGAAAACAATACTTCATGCAACAGGAAAACCACACCTCAAAAAAAAAAAAAAAAAAAAAGCAGGTGCAGCTATCCTGTTTCCAGACAATGTGAACTTCAAACCAAGAATGATCAAAACAGATAAAGAAGGTCACTACATACCGGTGAGGAGAAAACTTCAAGATGAAGAGATAACAATCTTAAATATATTTGCATCAAATATGGGAGCACCCAGCTATATTAAACAAATGTCCATAGAAATAAAAAATCAAATAAGCAATAACACAATTGTAATGGGAAACTTTAACACCCCAATTCTCAGCTGAAGAAATACAAATGGCTTGTAAATACCTGAAAAAATGAAAAAAATGTTCAGCATCATTGGTCATTACAGAAACGCAAATTAGCACAACACTGAGATTCCATCTCACTCCAGAAAGAATGGCCAGAATCAAGAAATCCACAAGTAACTAATGCTAGAGAGGCTGTGGGAAAAAATGTAGTCCTCTGCACTGTTGGTGGGAGTATAGACTGGTGCAACCACTGTAGAAATCAGTCTGGAGGTTCCTCAAAAAGCTGGGATTGGAAGTCTTATCTGACCCAGCTATTCTGCTTCTGGGCATATTCCCAGACGAATTGAAAACATTATATCATGGTGATATGTATGCAACCATGTTTATAGCAGCAGACATATTGTCTCCCTAGTGTAAGAAACTGAAAGTGTAAATAAGATGCAAAATCTTCAATAAATATTGTGAAAGTTTAGTGTATTGGGTATGCTATGTACCCCCAAGTCCTCACATACTTTTGATGGGGCTGAGTCTGATGCTTGTGATCAGTTTGTTGTCTAGCGCCAGGATTGATGATGTGACTGTTGTACCCGCCCAGGGGTGGAGCTGAGATACAGTGTAAGGGAAGGCGGGTCTTCCGCTTCCTCTTCCACCTCTCTCTCACTCGCCAGCGTGACTTGCGGCTTACAGCTTGCAGCTGCCATGAACAGCAGGCCCACCGTGCTACACTATCTTGGAGCCAACTAATGGACTGAAACTCCCGAGAAACTGTAAGAATAAACCTTTCCTTCCCTAATTTTTGGCGTCGGGTATTTTGTCTCGGCAATGAGCGAAAAGTAACCAAGACAGTTAGAAACTGCTCAAAGGAGAAAAAATAACTCAGGTAGAGAAAAGGAAAAAGGAAGGTGTCTTGGTTACTTTTTGCTCATTGCCGAGACAAAACACCCGATGCTCAAAATTAGGGAAGGAAAGGTTTATTCTTACAGTTTCTCGGGAGTTTTAGTCCTTATTTAGCTGGCTCCGAGGCAGCATGGCATGGCAGGGCTGCCATTCCTGGTGGCCACAAGCAGCAAGGCACGCTGGCTGGAGAGAAGAGAGAGTAGAAGCACAAGAGGAAGACCTGCCTCATTTACACTGTATGTCGGCTCCACCCCTGGGCGGGTACAGCACTCACATTGCCAATCTCTGTGCCAGACCCAGCCCCATCAAAAGTATATTAGGATTTGGGGGTACATAGTTTATCACCCAATACAGAAGGGAAAAAAGATATATATTTGTATATATACAATTAAGACAGCTAAGATGATTGTACTAGTAATTCTAGTAATTCTACTAGTTCTTAGAACAAAACAGTTAACATTCATAGGATGAGATCAATTTTGCATGTGTATATCTGGTAATCTAAGTAACACTTTTGAAGATATCTATGCAAAATAACAAAATTTGCTATGTTCCTGCCACCCCATTTTGACAGCCTATATTGTTATTCTTTTGGGCTCTTTGTTACAGTTATTTATTTGTCTCTTTTGTTCCTTGTTTTTTTGTAATTTGTTTTGCTTTGTTTCAATTTTCCCTTTAATACAGAAAGGATAGATGTACATGTATAGACTTATGTACACCTAGAACTTCTCCTAAAGAGTTTACAAGAATTGATTTTATTATGTGTGATGGTATGAACAGCTACTTTGAAGGAAACAAGACATTATGGTAGTCATTGCTGATTTTCTATCATCTTGTTTTGAAGTCCAATAGTGCTTTTATGCTTTGTTCTGATTGGTTTTAGTCTGTTTTCTATTATTTGATGGCAATAAGTGTGAAGGTATGGACAGCTATTTTGAAGAAAACAAGTGACATTATGGTTGCCATTGTTGATTTATTATTGTCTGGTTTTGAAGATCGGTAATGCTTTCATTCTTTTGTTTTGATCAGTTTTATGCTACTTTGTTTTGTTTGAATTCATTGTGTGTGAAGATTTGGACAACTATTTCAAAGAAAGTGAGACATTATTGTAGCCAGTATTGATTTCCTGCTGTCTTGTTTTGAAGTCCTGTGTTGCTTGCATTGTTTTGTTCTCATCTGTTTTGTTTTGTTTTATTTTGTTTAATTTTCTTTAAAGTAAAAAAAAAATGGTGATTGTTTTGGAGTGCTGGAGGGGCCTTGATCAGGAAACACTTTCTTCCCAGCCATTCAAGTATTACTAAACTTATCTGTGTTGTTTATTTTTCTCACTGTACCCTTAAGACTGACAATCAGGACTGTTGGCAGGGTTCCCAATCCTTCTGGAGGTGAACTTCTCTTCATCACTGATGAAAACCTCTGGATCCAGATATGAAACTGTGGTCCATAGGGCCCCTGAAATTCAGGTTCCTGCAGGGTGCACATCTGGAGCTATGACCAAGCCTGGGGCCCTGGGGCCCATCATCCCTGTGGTCTCATTTCAAGTGATCATCTCATGGTTTGAACACCTGCAGTGCAACACACACAGACACACACACACACACACACACACAGATACAGACACAGACACAGACATATTTGTGTTTTACATGGTGGAAATATTAGGGGTTCCTAAAATCAGTATATCTAGCTTATAGATGTGTAAATCCATGTAGAATGACCTATAAGAAACATTTTAAAATGTACAGGTGGAATAAATGAATAATGTGAATAAAAGTAAAAAGTAATGCAAGCATATAAAGCATGCAATATGAGCACAATCATTATATATGTGCTGCTAGGAGACACATCCCATGTAATTTCCTGACTTCTGAGCCTCTGCCTAAAGTATTTTGCTGAACAAATCATCTCTCACGCTTTTTGTGTTACAAAAAATACGAACAGAGTCAGGACTTAAAATTCAATCTGTGCAGTAAATTCCTTATTCTGGTGCAGTAAAAAAGAAAAAGAAGAGAAAGAGAATATGGATAAATATTTTTTGATATGAACTGTGTGGATCTAGATACAATAATATGTATCACTATAAAGAATAATAATAACTAAGGTATGTATGCAGTTGAGAAATTAATTTTACTTCATATATATTTTATCAATGAATCATTGGAGATTATTAAAAATTATCAGAAAAGAATCTTAAGATAATATGAAGTACTAGTAATATATACAAACCAATAGCTTTACTGTATGACAAATTATTATTCAGAAAACATTAAATCACCAAGTCTTAACTTATACATTTTTAAAGTATGGGATTATATTACAAATGTCTTGTGAATATATAATATTCAAATTAATAAAACTTGGAAAAATTTCTGAAGTTCATCAGTGAACCTCAATTTTCAACATCCTGAATAGAAAGACTTGGCATTAAAATGTGATTCTCTGGAATTATTAAAGAAATCTAATAAAATTCCCAGAAATTATGGTTAGAATTACTTACATTTTTTGAACCACTATAGAATTACTTACATTTTTAAGGGTAAGTTCATAGGTCTTTAAATTTTCACAAGAAATTGTTAATTTTAAGTCTGAGGAAAAGACAGCAACGATACACCAGCATAAAACCCAAATGCATAACAGAATGAACAGCACTGCACTCCAGACCTGCTGGGCAGAGACCCCAGGGAATGGGGGAGCAGTGCCGGCCCCTCCTGAGTCTCAGGTGTGCACTGAGCACAGAGGCCCCAGGTGACTCAAGAGGGGCCGTGCCTGGCGGTTCCCGCAGCCTGGTGCCTCTCTCTACAGGAGCGGCTGTGCTGGGGGCTCGGCCTCACCCACAGTTGGACCCCAGCGAGGCTGAGCTGCCTCCTGCCTTTGTCTGACAGGGCTCAGGGACCGCAGGTGTGGGGAGGGGCTGTGGCAGAGAGTGATGAGTGCAGAGGTGCCCAGGGCTGAGGGAGGATGCGGCCACCCAAGGAGAGCCATTTAATAGGGAGAGAGTTCTCCCCAGACCACAGCAGACTCCTCTGCACCCAAAACCCATCACCTCCCTCAGGCCTCCCAGTGAATGGGTCACCCAATCTGGATCCAGGACTTTCTTCTAGAAGCACTTTAGAAAGCAGAATTGAAGTCCAAGGCCCAAGCACGGCCAGCACCGGAGGCTCTTTCTTGTGTTCACATCCTGGCTGCATCTCGGGTCCCTCTATGACTGTAGAGAGCCTGGAAGAGCAGAATCCCAAGGGCCACCAGGACCAGGCCAGCCAGGATCATCCGGATGAAATTCCCCTCTGTGTAATCCTGGGGCTGTGAGGCTGGGATGGGGACAAAGAGGTCACAGAGGTCAGGACAGACCAGAACCTCTCCTGGATCCCTGCATGTCCACCTGTGCTCCTGGACATGACTTGACCCCTGTGTCCAGCCCCATAACAGAAATCTCCTTCCTCACCTGTCTTGGGCTCTGAATTTTTCTGTGATGGGCTGATGGTCTCAGCTGCTCCTGAGAACCAAGGAAGACGAATGGGAGGTGTGAAGCTTTGAACAGATGAGCACCTTTACCCTGGATCCATAGCCTTGTGTCTCAATATCAGGACAAACATGATTTAGACTCTTAATGAGCTTTTATCTGCTGTAGCAGTGTCACCTCTGGTCACCTAGATTCACCAGCCTCAATTGCTGCATGAGTTCAGGACTTGCATCTGAGTCTCTGGAGCAAAGTTCACTTGAAGTGAAAAAGCCTAGGGCTCATGACAACAGTGATCTGCAATTCCTAAATACCCAAACCCTGTGAGCTGTGTGCTCAGTGTGGGACACAGGACGATGTGAGTGAATCCCCTGGAGAGGAGTTTCCTGACGCACCAGCTGAGGCCCGGCGGTCCAGGGGTGAGGACTGGTCCTCAGGGCTTCAGAGCACCAACAACGCAAGGGGTGAAGTCTGGGCAGCCCCCCTTCACCACCAGCCAAATGGGTCCCCAGGGTCCTCATCCTCCCTGTGACTTCTGCTAACTCATCATCACAGAGTTACAAACACCTGCGGTGTGGTGCACACACAGACACAGACGCTCGTGTGTACAAGTGAGTGAGTGTTGTACATGGCAGTAGCGTCAGGGCTTCATGGAAACAGAGCTTCTGCTTCTCAGAATGAAAATCTGTGTTGGATGATCAATAATAAATAAGGGAAAATGTATCCGTGAAACAACGTGGAGAATATGGATGAAAAGTAGATAAGAAACATAAATATAACTGGATATTTGAAAAATCATCCATTAGTACATATTTAGATTACAGTGGATAAATGTGTAACCACACACATACATATTTGTAGCAAAAATGTGGGTGTCCAATTGATATTTTAAGAAACAGGGTTTCCATTTTAGTGTAGTTGACATAATTTTTTTCTGAAATCTAAACAGATTGTTTGAAAAGCTACAGGAGAGGGGATATCAAAATGTAGTATAGAGTAAACAATATTTACCTAACTCAATATTTTTTCTGTTCATATGTCCTTATTCTGAAAATAAAAGTGTTAGAATTTCTCAAAAATAGTTAAAATACTTGACCTATTAAAAAATTCCTTATAAATGTTAATAATTCTTCTGTATACAACATTGGAATATTTCTAAAGTGCATTGATAAAACTCAATTTAAACATGTGCAATAAGATGTGATATTAAGATGCTATTCTCTATAATTGATATACAAATATAATCCATTCAGGTGAAAACAGAAAGGCAGTTAATTGTAGAGTATAAACCTATATATGTCTGTAAATATATTTCCACAGAAAATTAATTGCTTTACATTTCCCAAAACAGCAACAGCACAGGAGTGCAAACAGGAAATGCGCGATGACTCAAACAGGACCACACAGCACCCTGCCGGGTGGGGACCCCAGTGACCCGGGGAGCAGCGCCGGCCCCTCCTGAGTCTCAGGTGTGCACTGAGCACAGAGGCCCCAGGTGACTCAGGAGGGGCCGTGCCCAGCGGTGCCCACAGCCTGGTGCTTCTCTCTACAGGAGCGGCTGTGCTGGGGGCTCGGCCTCACCCACAGTCAGACCCCAGAGAGGCTGCCCTCTGCCCACCAGGGCCCTGCTTCCTGCCTGGACCTCAGACACCCCCACCCCTCTGACCACAGGGCAGCGGTCACCCTGTCCTCAGAGCCCCAGGAAGCCACCGGGCTCCCTCAGTGTCCCCTCCCTGCTCCTCTGGAGACCGATCCTGCCCTGAAAATCACACACAGTGCTGGGATGTGTCCGGGACTCCCACGGGTCAGGAGAAAGTGTCTCCCTCACCCATGCGGACAGGGCCTTTGTTGAGGCGCTTGGAGAGCAGAGGAACTGACTCTGACGTGGGGACATCAAGAGGAGAGGGCTGGGCCCTGTCCTCTCCCTCAGTCCAGTCCCACTTCCTCTCATCTCACCTGTGTCCCCTTGGTCTCTCCCCGCCCATTAGACGTCAGGGTGGGAGCCCGGGCAGGGAGCTCCAGCCTGCATCAGCCTCCTCATGGGGGACGCTCCCCTGTGGACCCTCCCCTCCACTGCCACCGCGTCCTGGGGTCTCAGACCAGTGCTGGAGACGGGACACAGAGTGACCTTGTGGGCTCAGAAGGGGCAGAGACAGAGACCTTCACAGGGACACGGGGTCATGAGGGGACCTGGGCAGTGCCACCTCGGGTGAGTCCTGGGCCCTGGGTGACCCAGAAGGAAGGGGCAGGTGGGGACTGAGTCCGGGGAGTCTGACTTCCAGCCTCCTTCTCCCACCAGAGCTGAGCCCCTGAGCTGCAGGGAGAGAATCTGAATCTGCTCTGCCTGGCTCCCTCCCCACTGTCACTGTCACTGCACAGGGGGACAGGACCCCTGCAGAGTCACACTGTTGAGGCTCCACTGGGAGGCCGGCTCTCCAAGTGTCACAGCAAGGTCAGCACTGAGAGGACTTGAAGGTCAGGGCCAGTTATCTCCTCTACACCTGGAGAAACGGAGGCCCACACAGGAGGGGCTGGTCCCAGTCAGCATCTCCAGAAGACGCTGCAGCAGCCCCACAGCTCAGTCCCTGCCCCGGACTCCTCCCAGCAGTGCCCCTCAGTCTACATCAGGGGTCCGGGCTGTGGCGTGGTGGGCAGATCCTCAGGGTCTCTTAGAAAGGATGGGGAAGTGAGGGCCTGGGCTCCCTGCTCCTCTCCCAGGCTGGATCCCAACATCTCTCTTAGATTTGAAAACATCCTAGGAAGCACAGATGTCCTGACCCAACCTTTTCTTAGTGATCCTCTGCAGTAGGCTCCAGTCAGTTCTTTAGGGACTCAAACATGGTTGGGAGGTCCTCACCTGAGACCAGGAGCTCCAGGGCATCACTGGGTTGTGAGCACACCAGGGGTTTGATGGTATAAAAGCCATAGCACCTAAATGTCCACCTCTGCCTGGGGCTCACAGGGCCCACTGGGAACAGGGCCTGGACCCGTCCCAAGGGGCCTGGTTGTGAGTCCTGCACCCAGTAGAGCTTGTCTTCTCCTTCCTTAATCACAAAGAACCTGTCATATCCATCCCATGAGCTACACTGGAGGGTCACGTTCCCTCCTGAGGTCACCCTAAGGCTGGACAGGGCTGAGAGGCTGGGTTTGATGTAGATTCCTAGGAGAGAAGGAGGCAGCATGTGAAAGGGATGCACACCTCACACACTGGCCCCAGGGCTGGGCTGTGAGAGGGGGACACCCCTGAGAGCAGACCCCTTCCTGAGGGCAGAGCCTGGGCTGGGACCCTGAGTGTCCTCTCACCTGTCACCACCAGCTCCAGGGGCTCACTGTGCTCTGACCAGCCAGCAGTGCTGCGATAGTAACAGCGATATCGCCCTGCATTGTCTTCTGTCATGGACGGGATGGAGAACTTGGCCTTGTTCCCTGGCTCAGGTGACATCTGTGTGTCTGAGAATGCTGGGCTGCCCTCTCTGTGCAGATGGTATTGCTGGGCCTCCAGGGTCCCCTCACACCAGAGGGTCACAGGACTCCCCGAGGGTATCACAGAGGCTGGCTGAGCCCAGAGTTTAGGTTTTTGGAGGATCCCTGCAAGAAAAGACAAAAAGGGAGGTGCATTCTGACTGTACACAGTGAGTCCTGCATGGAGACAGCACTAAGGCTGATCTGTGATGAGCAGAAGACACCTGAGGAGCCGCCTGCAGACATAACTCCCTTCTGCACTTTCTGATTTGTACTTTCACTGTCTCATCCTAATTCCTTTATCTCTGGTCTCGCTGTCCCCACACTCTCTCACTGAGTTCAGCACCCCTGGGCCTCTCACCCTTCTCACCACCAGCCGCTTCCAAGGTCTCAAGTTCCTGTCCTCACTCACGAAAGGAAAAAGCCTGGGCTTCCTCACCTGAGACCAGGAGCTCCAAGGGGTCACTGGGCTCCGACCACACCTGGGGTTGGCTCCAGTAACAGCCGTAGCATCTGAATGTCCACCTGTGGCTGGGGGTTACGGGACCCACAGGGAACAGGGCCTGGTCCTTCCCACTGGGATATTGCTGGGAGAGCACGCTCCAGGAGAGTTTGTCTCCTCCTTCCTTTATCAGAATGAACCTGTCAAATGCCAGCTGTGAGCCACACTGCAGGGTCACATTCCCTCCTGAGGTCACCACAGAGCTGGGCAGGGCTGAGAGGCTGGGCTTGCTGTAGACTCCTAGGAGAGAAGGAGGCACCGTGTGAAATGGACTCACACCTACCACACTGCGCAGGGCTGGGCTGTGAGAGGGGTCACCCCTGAGAGCAGACCCCTTCCTGAGGGCATAGCCTGGGGCTGGGAACCTGAGGGTCCTCTCACCTGTCACCACCAGCTCCAGGGCCTCACTGCACTCTGAGTAGCCAGAAAGGCCTCGGTAAGAACAGCAGTGTTGCCCTGCATGGTGCTTTGCGACGGATGGGATGGAGAACGTGGCCGTGCTCTTGAGTTCCAGTGATGTTTCTCTTGTCCAGGGCTCTTGGCTTCCCTCTCTATACAGACCATATTCCTGGGACCCCAGAGTCCCCTCACACCAGAGGGTCACAGGTTCCCCATGTGGTATCACAGGTCCTGGCTCAGCCCAGAGCCTGGGTTTGGGGAGGGTCTCTGCAGGGAAATCACAGCTGGGTTCCAGGACCTTCCTCCTCCCCTCAGATCCCAGTTCTCAGCCCCAGGACCCTCCAGATCACCCAGCACCAGCCCATACCTGCTGTGCTGAATCCCCACTGCCCAGGGGTGGCCCCTTGTCCCCAGGAGGAGATGGGACCCAGGAGAGCTGGGGACACACTCACCTGCCTGCACTGGGGTCCTGGGGCCCAGACTCAGCCCTGGAAGAGAGTTCCCTGTGAGTCATTTGCCCTGGAGCCTGAGCAGGTCCTCTGCTCCCCAGAGACTCCTGAGCCCCTCTTCTCCTGAGGGACCAGGGCCTGGCTGTGGGTTCCAGACTATGGCTTCCCATTCCTGCATTCAGGTCTCACCAGTGCAGAGCAGGGCCGTGAGCATGGCGGTCATGGTGTCTCCTACCTCCAGGTGAGACTGTGTGGACAGAGGAGACCACAGTGCCTGACACACTAAGTTTCTCAGCCGGGCATTGGTTTCTGCCCTTCATAGGGTGGTCACGTCAGGAGCCCCACAGGAAGCGGAACTGACATCCACCGACACCCGGGCTGTTTTTCCCCAGACCTGAAGCTGGCTGGGCTGCAGACTCATGTGGAGTTTCCCCTTCCTTCCGAGTGTTCCTGAGTGATCCTCACTCCAATGGGATCCAGGACACTGCAACCAGTATACCTGGTGTCTTCCGCTACTGATGGCCCCTTCCAGGGCACAGTCACCCTGGGATGCTCCTTCCTCTCAGAGCCTCCCTCGGGTCTCCTCCCTCCCTCCACCCATCTACCCACACAGCTCAGTCTTTCTCACGGTGGCCATCATCTCTCAGTCCTTGAGATCCTCCTGGGAAGATGCAGGTTCCTGTTGTAGGTGAATGAGAGCACAGACATGTTGAGCCCTGACTGGGGGAACCTCCATGCAGGTCAGGGGCAAGGAGGAGAGACGCCCACAACACTGGACAGTGTGCAGGGGCTTAGGGAGACTCCGGCGATTGCAAGGAGTGAGGCAGGGATTCTAGTGGAAGAAAAATGTCAGTTGTCTCGAGGTGATTGAAAATCTAGTCTTGCACGTGTGAGTTTGTTTGGTTTGCATTTTCCTAGTTCCTCAGAGTCCATTGATAAGGCATTTATTTTAAATCTTCCATATTTTAACAAATTGAAAACATGGAAATTTCTGAGTGTAAACTCCCTGCTTACAACTTCTTTTGCTTTCTTGCACACTTTTTCATTTTATTTTAACTTAGTTACTGTGGATTGAGCTGAGGTCCCCTGGCATCCTAGGAAAGTGCTCTACCGCTGAGCTACACCCCAGTCCCACTTCACATTTTATATTGATGCAGTGTTTCTCTAAGATGTCCAGGATGACTCTGCCTCCTCACCTCTCCCATGTCTTTTGTAGATTTTTACGTTGTGGTTGCTGTGAGGTTCACAGAAGACACGCTGAGCTTAAATACTCCATTCTACCCTCATCAGTTCACGTCAAGTGTGTACAGAAAGTCTACCTTTTATTAATTGCTATAAATTTTGTTATTGCTCAATGTACATATTTCAAGTCAGTTATACACAAAACATTGTACAATTACAGGGTTCCTAAAATTTGTTTTGTTTTGTTTTTTGTTTTTTAAAAGACAGGATCTTGCTGTGTAGCTCAGGCTGGTCTTCAACTTGTTTTTTGTAGGCAAGGTTGGTTGGAACTTGTGGTGATTCTCCTACCTCAGCCTCCCAAGTTCTGGGATTACTGATGTGTGTTACCATGTCCAGCAGCAATAGTTGGTGTGGATTCGTCTTGTAAATACTTTTTCAGTACTGTGAACCAAACCCAGGGAACTGCACAAGCTAGGCAAGTGCTCTATCGGCGAGCTCCAGCCTAGCTATGCTGTATGTAACTTACACAGTAGAGCTAATGTGACTTACACCCACAGTGACGGTGCACCAGTACTCTGTATGTCCTTATATTCTCAGCTTCACCAGTGAGTCCTGCAGTCTGAAATGCTTTCATGTTGCTCTGTTTTGCTGTCATTTCTTTTGTGGGGTCTCCTTGATCACACCAAGGGCCTCCCAGATGCCGAGCAGGTGCCTTACACTGAGCTACACCCTGGCCCCATGCTGTTCAGTTCCTTCAGTCTAAACATGAAGAACTCCCTCCAGTGCTCTTCGTAAGGTAGATGTGTGAGGTTTTGTGGCTGAGACAAAACACCTGAAAAATCTTAAAGGAGGAAAGGTTTATTTCCACTGATAACTTAAGGGATTGCAGTGCACAGTCAGCCAGCTCTCCTGATTAAGGGCCATTATGGAGGCAGAAACATCATAGTAAAAGCTCAGGGAAGATTGCTCACTACAGGGTCGGGAAGGAGAGAGAGAGAGAAAAAGAGACAGAGAGAGGAAGAGGGAGAGAGAACTATTCATGCTATCACTATTAGAGTTTTTGTTTCATTGTTTCTTTTTGTTGTTGTTGTTTTTCTTTTCTTTTTCATTTTTGAATATTTCATGAGTACAGGTTACCAGGAAATAATATTAACATGGGGTCTTGAGTAGATGCATGTATTCTATACATCTTAATTCTTTTATTCCTCTTTTCCTCCCTCTCCCTCTCTCTCTGAATCTCCTTTTCATTTAGTAAGGATCTCTATCTTTGTTTCCTGCTGTCTTTTCCATTGCTGTCTGAAGTGACCCCTCCCTGAGTGTGTGCCCCGGGCCATCGGGTCCCTGTGTGACCTCTCCACACCCAGTGTCGCTCTCTCACCTCTTCCTCATCTGCGGGTTCTTATGTGAGGTGCAAGTCATCACAGCACGGGGCTGGGGTGGGGAGACACATTCCACAATTCCACAGACACTGACTCCTGAGAAGTGTAAGTCCATCTGTATTGTTGAAATTTCCATTTTCAGGTTATATCCTCTAGGTGGATGTATATTTATAGCTCAAAAATCGTTGTCACTTTCTGAATTCCTAATGAACACTGCACTTTCCTTTATGACCTGAGCTTACATCACAAGGACCACAGCTCACAACATTAACACACATGTAGTGTGGGGTGTGACTCAGCCCACAGCAATCATCTGTGCAGAGATCCAGACATGGAGCCTGGTGAGTTATCTCAGCTTCAAATCCTCATGATCATAAAAGAAATTTGTCCAGGGTAGAGGATTGCACCAATCAGTTTCCTCATGTACTGATCAACTGTGATCAAGAAGCCAAAGCAAAAGTAAGTTCTTTAATTTCTTAATGGTGTGAGTTTCCCTACTGGGAAGGCTTTCTAACCCAGCATCCCCTAAGCTCAGGTGCAGGACTTGCACATTTCCTGTGTGAGGCCAAGGGTGATGGAGGCCACTTACTGTGTTTCCCTTTTGCTCCTGAGGTCATGGATTCCAACCATTAAAAGGCAGCATCTAGTGGCTGTTTAAATCTGTAACAATATCAATATTTATCTATATCTATAACATCTGCAGTTACATTCTCTACACTTGCATCCATTACATCAGAAAACACACGCGACCTGCAGTGCTATCCCAGCTCCTCATCCCAGGATTTCTGAGGGGACTTTCCCATGTCTGTGATCCCATTAGCACCCACTGCTGTGCTGGGCACTGCCCCCCAACCAGCCTTCACCCTGTATCACATGGCCCCGTGCTCCCTTCCCCTCTGAGTTCATGGGGAGCTGGTTGCCCTGACCTGAGAACAGGAGCTGGGATTTTCCGTGTAAGTCAGTCAGACATTCTGAGTCCTCAGACAGAGGTGCTATGAGCTCAGTCATCCCCTACTCAACACAGGCATCGGACCCAGGGAGGAAGATTTGCCGCCCTTCCTGGTGGTTGTCTTAGTTGCTTTCTTGTTGCTGGGACAAAATACTGGACACTCACATATAGAAAGAGGAAAGGATTATTGCGACTCGGTTTATAGAGGTTTCAGTTCATAGTGGACTGGCTCCAACGCCAGGTGGTGTGGGGGAGGAGAAACAGTCCATGGTGTGGTGGGCGGGAAGCAGTGAGTGGGGTCAAGGGCCTGGGAAGATACATATCCTTCAGCCCATGCTCACACTGGCCACCTTTTCTCACCAGATCTCACCTGCCAACATCACAGCCACTCAGAAACCCATCAGTGGATGATTCCAGTGTCGCACAGCTATGATCCAGTCCCATTATCCAGGTACCTACCGAAACCACACTTAGGAGTGAATGAGGATTTGGCGTTCATCACCCTGACCTGAGGTTGAGGTGTGTGCAGACCCTCTTCCAGCAGATGAAGCTTCTATTCACCACCTTGCAAGCTGTGCAGGTTCAGGACGAGTGACAGATCTCACCTGCTTCAGTCAGGGGTTCTCACTACTGAGCCCAGCACACAGTGACATCCAGGGACACATGACTGCTGGGGTCAGTGTTGAGGTTCAAAGGGGCTCAGTGCTCCCAGAGTGAATACAAATGGTCACTCAGCATGGTGCTGGTTTGTGTGTACTGAGGAAAAGGTTAATATCAGCTCCGTCCAAAGGCAGTGATCCTCATCCACCCAAACTTAAACCTCACCTTCCCTCAGGGCTAAAGACCCTGCTGTAAAGAAGAGTGTGCTTGTTACTTATGGAGCAATGAGCTCGTCCCCAGCAGGCACGAAGAAAGGTGCTTTGCTGGTACCTGCACTGGGTCCTATGGTGATCTTAATGCTGGGCCAAGGAGGATTTTAGCATTTTTTGAGCTCTACTGCATACTGGCTCTAGGTGATCAGTATAAAATGGAACCAAATGGACACAGACATCTCTTGCTGGGAAGTCTTATAGTAGAATTGCAGTTCTGGTCCAGGAACATCTCATAGTAGGAGCCCTGGGCCCTCAGTACACCCAAGGTCACCTCTGCTTCCTGCACACCTGGTGACAGTAGGTGGGTCAAGGAGCAGATAGAGCCTGCATTGTATCCACTGGAGCTGGGCACTGAGATCTCTCTTACCTGGGGCAGCTCCTGGCAGCACAGGATAGATCTCTGTCTTAGTTACTTTTTGCTTGTTGCCGAGACAAAATACCTGACGCCCAAAGTTAGGGAAGGAAAGGTTTATTCTTACAGTTTCTCGGGAGTTTCAGTCCATAAAGTGGGCTCCAAGGCAGCATGGGATGACGGGGCTACAGTTCATGGCGGCTGCAAGCTGCAAGCCACAATCCGCGCTGGCGAGAGAGAGGGTGGTGGAAGAGGAACCAAGCAAGAGGAAGACCCGCCTTCCCTTATACTGTATCTCAGCTCCACCCCTGGGCGGGTGTAGCAGTCATGTCATTAATCCTGGTGCTAGACAACAAACTGATCACAAGCATCAGACTCAGCCCCATCAAAAGTATGAGGACTTGGGGGTACATAGCATATCCTATACAGGGTCCCAGCCCCTGGCTCTGCCCTCAGGAAGGGGTCTGTTCTCAGGGGTGTCCCCCTCTCACAGCCCAGCCCTGGGGACAGTGAGTGAGGTGTGAGTCCATTTCACAGGCTGCCCACTTCTCTCCTACTTTTTCTCAGGTGGAGTGAGGATGCTCTAGGGATTCCAGCTGGGGAGGTTCCTCCCTCTCAGCCCACAGGGCTCCTCCGAGGTGGGCCAACCTCAGCCCCTTGATTTGAATTTAGAAAGTTCCACATAAGCAGCACAGGGTGTTGGAGACACCTCAGGGATGATTTTGCAAAGTGAGCAGTGGCAGGTTTCCAGGGACAGCCGCACAAGTCACCTTCTCTTTCTTCATTGCCAGAATCATTTGGCCCCAGGCCCCCAACCTCACTGACCAGCTCCACACAAAGCTCATTCATAGGATGCTCTGGGGGCCCCGACTCCACACCCACAGTGCCCAGCTCCACAGCAGGTCAGTCTCGGGCTCTGTCCCGAGCATCCTGCATCCAGGTTGCCTGGAGACTCTCAGCCCATCTCAGCCCTCGTCACAGCCTCAGCTCCACTTGTGTCTAGAAGCCAGACCTTCAAGTGAGGCCAGGACCTGGGCAGGAGAGTCCTTCTCTTGTCCTTGATTATCTCATCTGTAGACTGCCTGGGTGGGGACAGAAGTGCTATGTCACAGAATTCTGAGAGTTGGAGGTGATGAATGCAAACCCCACACAGGGCAGGGTCATCAGTTAAATGAATCACTTGCTCATCTAGACATCGTTTATGGTCAAGGTCAGGGAACCAACCTGAGAATTCAGACTTGGATCCCAGCGTCTTCCTCCTCCTGCTCACATTCCTTGTGCTCTTGCGACTCCAGAACTGGGAACAATGCAGGAAGGCAGGTGAGGAGGGGGAGGATGACCAGGGCTGTGCCCAGGGAAGGGTCAGCAACTGGGTTGAAGATCCCAAAAGCTGGAGGAGTCCAGGTCTGACATCGACCAGCAGCAACCACAGCACAAGCAGCGAGGGCTCCACATGGTGTCACAGGGCGGCCTCCTTCTTGTCACCAGGACCCAGCTCTGCTGCCATCTCCCCAGAGGACTCCTGCAGCCACCAGGTAAATTGTCCTCTCCTCCACCCACTCCCTCTCACCCCACTGCATTATTTTCTCCATTGTTCCTTATCACGGGGTTTCCTTGCTTAAACGTGCACCTCCTTCCTTCAAGTCCCCATGCTCCCTGAGAGCACAGACTCTCTTCTCTGTCTCCACCCTGCATCTCAGCAAGCTCCCTGCAGGCTGGTACCCAGTGAGCCCGGCTGCAGCCTGGCTGCTTCTCCTGCAGTCTCCATCACCAGCCACACAGGGAGCACCACCTCCTCCAGGGTTCACTGTTTGTGAGGCTGGGAGTGTGGCTGACAACAACCAGCACCAAGCAGTCTGTGTTCTCAGAGAATCCCAGTGCAGGGGACAGACAGACAGTGGTGATGGAGCACAGGCTGGGCACAGAGACCCAGGCAGTGCACGGCGCTGTGAACTACCCAGGGCAGGGAAGGGCGAGTGCCTGTGGGAAGAGCAGGGAGGGCTCTAGGGAGTGGTGCAGAGAGGACCCTCTGAGCACGTGGGTCTCAGCAGAGACCTTAACACAGGACACGTGTGTGACTGTCTCAGGGAGGAGCATTCCTGCCAGGGAACAGCAAGTGTGAGGTCAGGTGAGGACACGGCACCTTGTCCAGGAGCAGTGTCACTGAGGTCCAGTGGCACTGGAGGTGATGGATGAAGGACAGAGGTGTCAGTGCCCAGGTGCAGAGCTCAGCAGGCTCAGTCCCATGGTCCCTGGGCTCTGATGGACTTCATAAAGTCACTGCAAGTTTGCTCAGGGAGGTTCCGATATGACTGCAGTCACAGTGCTCACCCTGCTGTCACTGCAGGACTGAGTGATGGTGCAGAGCAGAGTTAAGGAGCAGGCTTCGTCACTGTTTCCCTACTGCAGAGACCTCAGCAACAGGACCCCTAAGAATTGCCCTACACCCAGCTGCAACACTCCAGATGGAGGTGTGGCAGTTTCTCCCCTGCATTCCCCACATCAAGGCCATTCCAGGACCTGAGGGACAGACCCACAGGAGAGGACAGGCAGAGGGAAAGGCCGGTGAGTCCCATCATCCGCAGGTTCCAGCCTTTCCCAGGCTGCATGCTCATGCTATTCCCCACACTCTGTCCCACCAGGCAGCAGACTCTAAAGTCCCCCAGGGAGTGACCTATGCCCAGATGAATAGCGTCAAGCTCACACAGGAGCCAACCACAGCCCCTTCCTCCCAGGAAAGAGAGAGTCAAGCTCTACCAAGTGTGTAAGCCCAACTGATCATCCACCAGCCCAGGAGAAATTTCTGACCTCACAGTGCAAGGATTGGCACATGGGGACCTCAGGAGGGACAGGAGCTGCCTCGTGCACACTCAGTCAAAGACCACGGGCAACCTGGGGGTCTGGCGTGGGATCCTGAGGTATAGACATCACCTGATTCTGTAGTCCAAGACAGCTACACCAATAGACCTGCATATATAAAAAGCTAGTTTTCAAAATAACTCAGACTCAGCCAAGGAAATCGCAAAGTGATCAAATTGGTCATAAGTTTAAAAGCACACACTAAGCTTATGAAGCATCTATACTTCAGAGCACAGAAAATTAAATAAAAGATTGAATCACAAATACAAAAATTGAATGATTTATAGTTGGATGAAAATGGCATCAATTTGACAAAGTAAGCAAGTAGGAAATAGTGATCATACCAACCAATAGTAATTTAAATTAGAAAAATAACAATATAAACATGCCCTTAAAATCTAATAAAGCCTCATTAAGCCCTGGGAACATTGTAAAGTAAAGCAAATATTCACCAAAGAAATACAGAAGGAATGTGTCTCAGCTTGTGCAGTTGGGGAAGATGATGTTCCCATCAGAAACTCTTCCCTCATTTTTCATTAGAGGAAAATGACAGCACAGGGTCCCTGAATAGTAAACAACACACCCTAAAAATGTGAGTAGGGTGGTTTTGCCCAAAGAATCAAGGCTGCTTCAGTAATTAATATCATGAGTGTATTTTCCATGTTTACAGAAAAAATGCAATCACTGGAACAGATGAAGAAAAAAAAATTCTACAGAGAGTCAGCAAGTGTCCACCGTTTCAAATAATAGGATAAGTGCTCAGTTGAATTCGAAAGAAATTTATAAAGAGCCTGTAAGAAGCTTCCTGCTTACAAAGGAATAATTGAAGCAGGGCGTGGTGGCGCACGCCTTTAATCCCAGCACTCCAGAGGCTGAGGTAGGAGGAGCGTTGTGAGTTCGAGGCCAGCTTGGGCTACAACACGAGCTCAAGGCCCGGCTGAGCTACACAGTACGACCTGCCTCAAAAAACCAGGGCCGGGAGTTTGCCTCAGCGGCTTACGCGCCTGTCAGGCAGGTGCGAGGTTGTGAGTTCAATCCCCGGTGCCGGAAAAAAAAAAAAAAAAACAAAGGAATAATTGATAATTTTGACTCAAGAATTAGGAAGCAGAGAAGGAACTGTATCGCTGGGCTTCTGTTCAACATTTCTCTGGAGGTCCAGGCAAGGGCATGAAGGCAAGATGTTGACAACAGATAGCAATGACATGGATGATAGAAAAAGCTAAGAATGAGCTGTGACTCTTCAGAAATTCAAAAGGTCAACATGTGAAGGCAGCTTCATTGTGTACATAGAAAACAGAAAGCCATTAAGAGGAAGATAACAAACATAGCAAAATACTGGACGCAAAACGAAAATGTAGACTCTAGACATTGTGAACACCAGCAAAAGCAGACAGAGCCGACCCAGCAGAGGGAACAAAGGAGCCCCTCAGCCTGTGCTCCCAGGAAATCCAGGCGGTGAGAACGCACACACAGTGCTGTGTTAGGAAGTGTTTCCAGCGTAGGGAGGGACAACAACACTGATGATTAAGAGGACAGAGAGGATAGTTAGATCCGGAGAAGGCAGGGCGTCAGGAAACTCCAGGAGGTGATCTAGGACAGTCTCTCAGGGGAGTGACCACCTAGAGTGGTGTCACCAGGACCTCAGTGCCACCAGGCCAGGCAGGTGCTGCCAGGTATGTGGGACCCAGGAGCAGTGGTCAAAGCATGTGGGCTCCTGCCACAGCCACCCTTTTGCCATGTGAATGGGTTTCGCACCGTGCTCTTTCCCTGGAGAGATTGTATAGGATATGCTATGTACCCCCAAGTCCTCATACTTTTGATGGGGCTGAGTCTGATGCTTGTGATCAGTTTGTTGTCTAGCACCAGGATTAATGACGTGACTGCTACACCCGCCCAGGGTTGGAGCTGAGATGCAGTATAAGGGAAGGCGGGTCTTCCTCTTGCTTGGTTCCTCTTCCACCACCCTCTCTCTCGCCAGCGCGGATTGTGGCTTGCAGCTTGCAGCCGCCATGAACTGTAGCCCCGTCATCCCATGCTGCCTTGGAGCCCACTTTATGGACTGAAACTCCTGAGAAACTGTAAGAATAAACCTTTCCTTCCCTAACTTTGGGCATCAGGTATTTTGTCTTGGCAACGAGCAAAAAGTAACTAAGACAGACCCTGAGTGTCCTCTCACCTGTCACCACCAGCTCCAGGGGATCACAGCTCTGACCAGCCAACAGAGCTGTGATAGTAATGGTGATACAGCCCTGCATCGTCTTTTGTTAGAGATGGGATGGAGGACTTGGCCTTGTTGCTGAGTAAGATTTGTCTTTGAAAGAACCTCGATCTTCCTTCTCTGTATGAACTGTCACTCTGGTCCCCCATTGCCCCCTGACAGCAGATGCTCACAGAACTCCCCCTGCAGATCACAGAGCCTGGTTCATCCCAGAGAGGATTTTGGGAGGGTTCCTGCAAGGAAGTCTGTGGCTGGATTCGGAACCCTCTCCATCCCCTACATCACTCTAAGGCCTCTCCCCATTCCTCACCCTCAGCACAGGCCTGTGTTCCCCCAGGAGCTAAGGATGAGGTAGGATACTGGGTGATGGGCAGGACTCACCTGAGGGTCCTTGCAGCACCGTGTGCAGACTCAGCCCCGGAAGAGATTCCTGTCCTGACAGGGGTTCCATCTAAACGCTGAGCTGATCCCCCCTTCTCCACCCCAGCATGGTCCCCTCCTCCTCCCAGCCCTGACCTTGGCGGAGCAGAACAGGCAAAATAGGCACCATGTGGCCTACTCTGCCTGCTCCAGCACTGATAGAGGAGACCTTGGCCCTACAGAACACATAGAGGAATGGAAGTGGAAAGTCCAAGATTCTGTAGCCACTCATCCCCATCTCTGTTGAACCACCCAATAGGGGCACTCCTACCTGTATTGAGGCTTCCTCCTTACAAACGTGATTCCAGTTCACCCCAGAGAGCCCAGATTCTGAGCATCACAGGCTCCTGCAGGAGGTTGGTTTAGCACAAGGCAGAACTGTGTCAGCTCCCCAGACAGAATGAGACCTTGAGACACTGGGTACCTTGCATGTGAGCTGCCAGAGGAATCACTGGAAAGGCTCCTGTATCCCCCACACTCATCCCATCCCTCCTACCTCTGAAGCCCTTTGTGATTGAGGGGTGAGCAAGGAAGGGAGGACACAGCATGTGGGAGAGTATGCTGGCCAGAGAGCATCGTGGAGAGACAGTCACATAGGAGGTGACCCGTGCCCATGTGGACCCATAACTGGGCCTGGTCTTTGATGTTACCCTGGGCCAATTGGGCTGGACACCAACAGTGCATGAACTCAGCCTCCAAAGGCTCCTCTTCCAGCCTGGGTCCTGGGGACCGCATGTCTCAGGACAGGCTTTCCCACCATGACCCTCTGCTGCTTCCCTTCCAGGATTTACAGGACATGGGAGGCTGACTGATTTGGGACATGTTATTTCTTCTGTAAGACAGGAGTTAGAAATGGAGTAAAATGAGAAAACAAACAGGATGTGATTGTCACAGTTCCAGGTCACACTCTGCACAGTTCGCCACTTGCTGCCCACACAGGAAGATGACCAGCTCCTTCTCACCACAGCACACGGGGCAGGCACATGGGCATTTTCAGATGAGACCCAGGGTGCAATGGCTCTAACCAAGGGCCCACAGAACCCACTGACAAACAATCCCAACACGTGCACACTGCACATCACATACTACTGCACCCGGAACAACAGGGAGACATTGCTATATACTTGCTGCCCTCTGAGAGATCCGAATGTGATTCTGCTCCCATAGGCAGCATTCCCCTGCCACATGGACATATTAATCAATATCCAAAGGTTGACCATTTATATAATAGATGCGTTCTATTAATGATAAGCCTCTTCTTCAAAGTTTGTAGTTCAATAGAAGATTATGGTATTGATCTGTTGTCCATTTCCATTTTATCCTGGGTTACTGTTTTTATTTATTTATACATTTCCAGCCCTTTTTCCACACTCTGTCAAAGATTTCAGCCTTGGTTACCCTGTCCTTTCCATGATTTCCTATGTTAGCATATCTTTAAAATCTTTAAAAACTAACTTCT
Organism: Dasyprocta punctata; assembly: GCA_004363535.1. Classification (NCBI taxonomy): domain Eukaryota; kingdom Metazoa; phylum Chordata; class Mammalia; order Rodentia; family Dasyproctidae; genus Dasyprocta; species Dasyprocta punctata. Next base: position 49,690 of record RJWM01004904.1, on the reverse strand, counting down.
TTTTTTTTCAGCTTTACTTGTGATGTCAGTGAAATGAGTATAATATCTTCAATGAATGTGCAATATTTTTAAGAGTTTGGTTCTGTTTTTCACGGTTTCATATTTTAGAGAAAATCATGATGCATCTAATTTCTCAGAGGTTTTCATAGACTTTGATTTCTGTCATTTTCTGAATAATTCCTATTCTTATTGACAGTACTTTACTCTAATCCATTGAAAGTTTTCAGTTCTGACAGTACTAGAGAAGTAAAATTCTGCTCTATCATCACGAATTTTCACTTTTAACAAAGGAGAGCTGCTCCAAAGATGAGAGTGTGTAGCAGATAGCACTTTGGACAGTGGAGTTCTGCTGTCTTCAGACAGAGGAAGACACACCACACATCTCTTCAGATCTTCTCTTATCCCCAGTGGAGAATTTCTTCATCAATTTCTATATCTTAAAAGAGAGCATACTTTGCTCAAAAGGATAAAACAAACCTTCTCACCCACAGCTCTGTGAGGTGTGGTAAACATGGTGTGGACAGATCTCCGTAACTTATCCCTCCTGCATCTATGTTTGGACCTGTGACCTACATCTCTCCACTTCCCACAACAGTCCTGCTTTACTGTAGTCACCAAAATAGTATTGCATAATTGAAATCTGCAAAGAAGCTAAGAGTCAGTGTTTTCATAGCAGGAAAAAATTTTAAATTGGAAATGACTGTTGAAAAAGAAAGAGAAACTGGAATGGGGTTAAGGAGAAAAGGAAGAGAAAAGCTATATATATATATATATTAGTTAAGATAGTTATACTACTAATTTCTCCTAGTTCATTGAAAAGAATGATTTGTGCTAACAGGGTATGGACAGTTAATATCTTGTATTCTTAAGTAATTTAAAGATAGCAATAATCAATTTATTAACAATTTTTGCTCCCCTATTATCTTTTTTTGAAATTTTGGGTTTTTTTCTCTTTAAAATAAAATTAAAAAACAATAAATAAACAGAGAAAAAAGAGAAGGAAAGACACAAATACTATCTGCAGATATATTGCTCTAAAGTGTGTCAATCAGATAGACTGTGGCAATATTTTACTCTGTAATTGTATGGATGGCAACATTTCTGTACTCCAAATGCATCAAAGTCTTCTCGATAATGTGGTAATAAGGCTCATAATGAAGTTGGGCAATACCTCACTTCAGCTACAGGATCTCAAGTTGAACTGCTCTTCAACTTTCTTCATTAAATATTCATGATAAGCAAATAGTATGTTAAATGTTTATACCAAGTGAGGGCCTGGGGTTTTTTTTGCAGTGAGAGAGTGCTTTATTCTTAAGGTATATTCAAGGATTTCATTTTTTGGCCATGTTATGGAAATTTAACTTGTGCCTTAAAGACAACCTGACATATACATATGTATAATTGTTCTTTATTTTTATTTGTCTGAATAAAAGCCATGATAGTTGTCACTATGTGGTTATCGCTACCCTCTCCCTTGACGCCCTGCTCTTCTCCTGATGCATCGTGGTCCTGTGCTGTAATACATCAACTATGCCTGACTCATCCTCTTCTCTCCCTTCTGGACATTGGTGTTATGAGCATGCAGACAGGATCTCCCTGTTTCAAATGATGGCTCAGGTTACTGCATTGCACCCTCTGCCACGTTTTTAGAGAAAGACCTCTCGTGTTGTGCAAAACACATTTAAATGTTCCCATCTGCTGCAATGATTCAAAAGTAGAAAGTATCTTCACAACATTTTCTATCACCTGGGTCAAAATAGCCCAACATGGTCATGATGTCCTCTGTCAACCTATTTTACAGAAGTTGAGGTCTATAGACACTGTTTCTGTAATTTATGTACCTTATTTGCTTTCAAAGATGTTAGTGTAACAAAAAAAAAAAAAAAAAAAACCTTGGGAGGTGGTAGATTAAAACTCAGGAGCACACCACAGCCTCTCCAGGGTCAGAAAGTCAGACACCTGAATAACAATGACTTACAGAAGTCAAAAGAAAGAATAGCCATGTGAATGATTCAAGAGCAAAGAAAATTAGAAATCACAGAGAAACTTGAAAAACTGAACACAATGCAGAGAAAAGAAGAAGGCAGCCCGAAATGCTAATCCAAAAGCCTGAGAAGGAATCCTGTCTTTGCAAACACAGGTAAATGTGGACAGGTTTGGAGGTCTCAGGGAGAAACAGTGGATTGAACTGGCAGTGCTAGCCTGAAGAGAATCCTGTGGTTGTGGTCAACTGCAAATACAATTTTCAGTTTTACTCTAAAAGGAACTTCTTTCCCATAGCTGGTTAGAGATGGAGAAGAAATCCATTGGAGCCTCTATCACATTTAAGAGTGATTAATCATGACACATTTGGGGAACAAGTTAATTGCTTAGGATTAAAATGTTCCAGAAATGAGATGTCACTATGTAACAATATTCAGGTTTTCTGGGTCACACTACCACACCCGCTGTGTGGGAGACATCAAGAACAGAGAGTCACAGAGAGATTCCCTGAGAGGTGCAAGCAAGGATGAGCTCAGGTCAGGTAGGACTTAGTGGTCTGTGTCTTTCATGATAAGCCATGCTGTTTGCACGTGACTTTCTGAGAGATTCACATGTAAAAGTGCTAGTATTCAGTTGGGAAGACTACCTCATCTCACCCCTTGCTACCTAAGAAGGTACAGAACTTGGAGACCTTTTTGTGTCTCTATATGCTAACGTGATCATGGACAGACTTCACCTGGACAATTGCCACATACCTTGGTGTATGGACAGAGAGAGCTCTGGAGCAAGGGGTTTCACAAGGCCACAGACCATGAAGCTAGGTGAAGATAGTAGTGACTTTTGGCACAGAGATCACAAACACTAAGAGCTGCTAGAATGAATGCAATCATAAGCGAAGATACCACATCACTGACTGACACTGCTCAGTGGGAAGTGCAGGGTAGGACTGAGCACACACACACAAAAGAAATGGTTAGAAACTGAAAAAGCTCTTGCCGTGGCTCACTGCTCCCCAAATATCCACCATACTTGTTCTAGAGGCCTTGGGAAGAAATTCACCCAGAAACAAAGAGAAATTTCTCTCCTCTTTTTTTTTTTGCTTTGTTTTTCTTCTCTTCTTTGTTTTATTGTTTTTACTCATTTTTCATTTCTTGTTTGATTTACTTATATCTAGTACTTTTACCCTAATTCTACTAATTACTTTCATTCTTCTGTTGGATAGTTTACCTTACAATTGTCATCTCTTCCTTTTCTCCATTTTCATTATTTTTAAATGTTATTTCTTTCTGTTATTCTTTTCCCCACCTCTTCCATAGCTATTTTTATTATTTATAAGCCTTACTAATTTTTTAGCTGCTTAGTTGATTTTAGACTGTATTGCTGAATTATGATGTTAGAGTTGATGCACTAACTAGATATTTGTTGTGTGTCAAAACTGAGTTTGCTCTTGTGTCTATATTGTTACGAGAGACCTGTTTTCTAAGGTTAAGACTGGTATAGCTATAGCTTTTGTTCATTCTAATGGTTTGTCAGTATGTGAGTAGTTTAGGCTCTATTATTTTTGCTGACTTCTTTTATACTGTTAATAGTTGCATGATAGCCCTGTTCACTGGTTTTTACTGTAGGCTAATAGCAGTGTTTGTTTCAGAAATAATAGTGCAGTTCTTTTCTCCTCTCTGTGTGATGGTGGGGATCAAGCCTCCATCAGAATGTGGGTCATTATGAAAACCCTTAAATATTGGGTTGAATAGATCAGACATGGGTGTTAACACACATGCACATTGAAAGTCCAAGCACATCCCAGGAAGACATACCTATTTTTAAATCTCCTCCACTATGAGTGTGCTGTGTGTGTTCTCTCTCACATGTACAGCTCCTGGCTGCATGTGGATCTTTCTCTGGCTATGCCAAGTCTGGGATAGTGGAATTCTGAGGACCACCAGGACCAGGTCATCGAGGTCCATTGAGATGAGATGGGTCACTGTGTGATCCTCAGGTTTGAAGCTAGGAATTAGTGATAAAAAGGTTAGAAAAGACCAATATCACCCCAGGATTCCTGAAAATCCACCCAGGGCACTTGCTTCCCTAAAGAAGATTTCACCTTGCGAATCCAGCTCCATTACTGGGAATTCTCTTACTCACCAGATTTCATGTTTGACTGGGTTTGTGATGGGCTGAGGGTCTCCATTTCTCCAGAGAATCAAGAAAGAGGAAAAAATTTCTGAATCACTGAAGGATCAGAACCTTTATTCTGGGTTCTTACAGTCTCATATCTTACCATCATGACACGACTTCATGAACATCCCCAGGAGCCCTTTCCCAGTGGATCCTTCACCCTCACTGCACCCTGTGAATTCAGAGCTTGGGTCTGAGTCACTTTGGAGTAAAGGTTGCCTGAGTTCAAAGAGCTCAGAACTGGCAGCAAACATGAATTCCAGTTTGGAAATAATCAAGCATTGCGAGTTTTTGGTTCGTCTACAACACAGGGCAATATACCCTGATTCTCCTGTGTTGGGGACCACAAATTCACAATGGGTAATTTTGCATAGTTTGTTATGGGACAGAATGGAGGTTTGGGATTATTGGTACCACCCAATTGAGATTTCTCATTGACTCTTCTAAGCATAGGATCACCCATGACTTGTTGAGTCATCCCTGAATTATACTCCAGGACAAGATTCTTCTTAGCATTTCATCAGCTACACAATCTTGTGTCTGAGTCTTCTTGCCAAATTGGAGTCTTTCACTGGCCCCATCTGTTACTGTATACACCTAAAAAATAGTGACTGGTGGTAGCAAGAGAGCCTCCTGCAGTGAGTGTCGTGATCTGAAAGCCTGCACAGCAAACCCTATGTAGCTGTGCAGCCTTGTCACCTCACTTGGAACCTGGTAAGGCCCTGCCCAGTGTCCCCAAATGCCTGGAAACTTTTGATATGCTGCTTGGTTTCTGATTGGGCCCAGCCCAATGACCCTGAGTAGCAGGGCAACCTCCTGTGGTGAGTGTTGTGAGCTGAAGCCTGCAAAGTGAACTGCACCTAGCTATGCAGTCTCAGTACCTCTCTTGGAACCTGGTAGGGCCCCCCCACACACCCTCAAACAGGCAGGGACCTTTCGTATGTCACTTGGTTCCTGGTTGGGCCCTGCCCAATGACACCGAGTAGCAGGGGAACCTGCTGCACCGAGTGGTGTGGGCTGAAGGCCTGCACAGCATACTCCATCTAGCTGTTCAGCCATGATACACCACGCAGAAACTGGTAGTGTCCCACCCAACTACCTCAAGCAGCTGGGAAGCTTTGGAGTTCCACATAGGGTGTGCTGCAGGTCCACTCAGTGTACCCCCCCATTCAGGGAGCCTTCAAGTGCCTCTAGGGACCAGCCCAACTAATGACCCCCCACGCAACTGGGGAAACTCCCTGCGGTATGGACAGACATCCTCAATCAGGAAGAAACTGAGACTTTCCACTTGGCCACCACAGGGGAATACAGGAAAATGAGAACACAAAGGAGCAAACTGCAATCTCAAACCTACAGCCCATCTCAAACAAGCCTAGGAGACATGGACATAAAAGAAGTTGCCGCCATAAACCTGAAACCTCTGAAATGATTGCAACCGATGGAAAGAAGCAACTCCATGAAGCTGCAAAGGTACTCAGATCAGAAATAATCTCACAGGTAAAAGAAGAATTGGTAAACATAATTTAAAAAATGCTGAACACATCTGAAGAATACATAGTTAAACAAAAACTGGAGCACTACAAAATTTGGAAACCTTGAATGAACAGTATAAGAAAAAAATAGAATGCATAGAAGAGTTTTAAAAGAGATGTCCAAAAAATAAAAAATTGCATCGAAAGCTGTCAAAACTGCCTCAATGAAAGTGAAGAGAGATGTTCGGACCTTGAAGACAAGATCACAACCAGTGAACAGGAGAAGGAAGGTCTTTTATAAATAGCAAGGCATCAGGAAATAACAATTCGACAGCTGCAAGATGATGCAAAGAAAAGCAATACAAGATTTATAGGTGTAAATGAAAATAGTGACAACACAAATCATATAAAAAGATTATTTACAGAAATAATAGCCATAAATTTCCCAAATATGGGAAAGGAAACTGACATGCAGATAAGTGAAGCATATACAACTCCAATTAGCCATAACCCAACAAATCTACACCTAGGCATATAATAATTGACATTCTAGAAATTCAATATTGGAACAAAATATTAACATTCATAGGTGAGATCAATTTTGCATGTGTATATCTGGTAATCTAAGTAACTCTTTGGAAGATATTTTTGCAAAATAACAAAATTTGTTTTGTTCCTGCCACCTTGTTTTGACAGCCCATATTGGTATTGTTTTGGGCTCTTTGTTACTGTTATTTATTTGTCTCTTTTGTTTTTTGTTTTTCTTGTAATTTGTTTTGTTTTGCTTTGTTTTGTTTTTCCCTCTGATACAGAAAGGATATATATACATGTATAGGTTTATGTACACCTAGAACTTCTAAAGAGTTTACAAGAATTGATTTTATTATGCATGATGGTATGAACAGCTACTTTGCAGAAAATGAGACACTATGGTAGTCATTGCTGATTTTCTATCATCTTGTTTTGAAGTCCAATAGTGCTTTAATCCTTTGTTCTGATTGGTTTTAGTCTGTCTTCTATTATTTGATGGCAATATGTGTGGAGGTATGGACAGATATTTTGAAGAAAACAAGAGACATTATGGTTGCCATTGTTGATTTATTATTGTCTGGTTTAGAAGACTGGCAATGCTTTCATTCTTTTGTTTCGATCAGTTTAATACTACTTTGTTTCATTTGAATTCATTGTGTGTGAAGATTTGGGCAACTATTTTGCAGAACACGAGACATTATGGTAGCCAGTATTGGTTTCCTGTTGTCCTGTTTTGAAGTCCTGTGTTGCTTTCATTGTTTTGTTCTGATCTGGTTTGTCTTGTTTTACTTTGTTTTATTCTCTTTAAAGTTAAAAAAAATATGCTGGCTGTTTTGGAGTGTTGGAGGGGCACTGATCAGGAAACACTTTCTTCCCAGCCATTCAAGTACTACTAAATATGTCTGTGTTGTTTATTTTTCTCACTGTACCCTTAAGACTGACAATCAGGACTGTTGGCAAGGCTCCCAATACTTCTGGGTGGGGGGGAATTTCCCTTCATCACTGTTCAAAAACTCACGGTCCAGATGTGAAACTCTGGTCCATGGGGCTCCTGAAATCCAGGTTCCTGCAGGGTGTACGTCTGGGGCTGTGACCAAGCATGGGGCCCTGTGCACATCATCTCTGTAATTTCATTTCAAGTGATCATCTCATGGTTTGAAACACCTGCAGTGCAACACACAAACACACACACACACACACACACATGCATGCAGATAAAGACACAGACATAGACATATACATGGTTGTGTTTTACATAATGGAAATTTTAAGGGTTCCTAACATCAGTGTATGTAGCTTATAGATGTGTAAATCCATGTAGAATGACCTATAGTAAACATTTAAAAGTTTACAAGAGTAATAAATGAATAATGTGAATAAAAGGAAAGAGTAATGCAAACATACAAAACATACAATATGAGCACAATCATATATGTGCTCCTAGGACACACATCCCATGTAATTTCCTGACTTCTGAGTCTCTGCTTATAGTATTTTCCTGAACAAATGATCTCATGTTTTTTTGTATTACAAAAAATATGAACAGAGCCAGCATTTAAAATTCAATCTGTGCTGGGCGTGGTGGTGCACGCCTTTAATCCCAGCACTCGGAAGGCTGAGGTAGGTGGAGTGTTGTGGGTTCGAGGCTGGCTTGGGCTACAGCGCGAGCGCAAGGCTGGCCTGAGCTACATAGTGCAACCCTGCCTCAAAAAACCAGGGCTGGGGAGTTTGGCTCAGTGGCTTAAGCGCCTGCCCTGGCAGGCGCAAGGTTGTGAGTTCAATCCCCAGTGCCGCAAAAAAATAAATAAATAAATAAATAAATAAAATAAAATAAATAAAATAAAATAAAATTCAATCTGTGCAGTAAATTCCTTATTCTAATGCAGTAAAAAAGAGTAAGAGAATATGGATAAATATTTTTTAATATGAACTGTTTGGATCTAGATACAATACTATGTATCACTATATATAATAATAACTAAGGTATGTATGCAATTGAGAAATTAATTTTGCTTCACATATATTTTATCAATAAATCATTGGAGATTATTGAAAATTTATCAGAAGAGAATCTTAAGATATTGTGAAGTACTAGTAATATATGCAAACCAATAGCTTCACTGTATGACAAATTATTATTCAGAAAACATAAAATCACCAAGTCTTAACTTATACAATTTTAAAATATGGGATTATATTACAAATTTCTTGTGAATATATAATACTCAAATATATAAAACTTGGAAAAATTTCTAAAGTATTTTAATGAACCTCAATTTTCAACATCTTGAATGGAAAGACTTGGCATTAAAATGTGATTCTCTGAAATTATTATAGAAATCTAATAAAATTCCCAGAAATTAGGGGTAGAATTGCTTGCATTTTTTTAACCACTATAGAATTACTTACATTTTTAAGGGTAAGTTCATAGGTCTTTAAATTTTCACAAGAAATTGTTAATTTTAAGTCTGAGGAAAAGGCAGCAATGATACACAAGTGTAAAACCCAAATGCATAGCAGAACTGAACAGCACTGCACTCTGGACCTGCTGGGCAGAGACCCCAAGTGACCCGGGGAGCAGTGCCAGCCCCTCCTGAGTCTCAGGTGTGCACTGAGCACAGAAGCCCCAGGTGACTCAGGAGGGTCCGTGCCCGGCGGTGCCCGCAGCCTGGTGCTTCTCTCTACAGGAGCGGCTGCTCTGGGGGCTCGGCCTCACCCACAGTCGGACCCCAGCGAGGCTGAGCAGCCTCCTGCCTTTGTCTGACAGGGCTCAGGGACGGCAGGTGTGGGGAGGGGCTGCAGCAGAGAGTGATGAGTGCAGAGGTGCTCAGGGCTGAGGGAGGACAGGGCAGCCAAGGAGAGCCATTTAATAGGGAGAGAGTTCTCCCCAGACCACACCAGACTCCCCTGCACCCAAACCTTGTCACTTCCCTCAGGTCTCCCAGTGGATGGGTCACCCAACTTGGATCCAGGTCTTTCTTCTAGAACCACCTCAGTATGCAGAATTCATGTCCAAGACCCAAGCACTGCCAGCCCTGGAGGCTCTTTCTCGTGATCACATCCCGGCTGCATCTTGGGTCCTTCTCTGACTGCAGAGAGCCTGGAAGAGCAGAATCCCGAGGGCCACCAGGACCAGGCCAGCCAGGATCATCCGAATGAGATTCCCCGCTGTGTAATCCTGGGGCTGTGAGGCTGGGGGTGGGGACAAAGAGGTCACAGAGGTCAGGACAGACCAGCATCTCCCCTGGACCCTGCATGTCCACCTGTGCTCCTGGACATGACTTGACCCCTGTGTCCATTCCCGTAACAGAATTCTGCTTCCTCACCTGTCTTGGGCTCTGAATTGTTCCGTGATGGGCTGACAGTCTCAGCTGCTCCTGAGAATGAAGGAAGATGAGTGGGACGTGTGAAGCTTTGGACAGGTGAGCACCTTTATCCTGGATCCATGGCCTTGGGTCTCAATATCAGGACAAACATGATTTAGACTCTTAACGAGCCTTTGCTTAACTCATCATCACACAGTTAGAGACATGTGCAGTGCAGTGCACACACACAGACACTCGCGTGTACAGGTGAGTGTGTGATCTACACGGCAGTAGCGTCAGGGCTTCATGGAAACAGAACTTCTACTTCTCAGAACGAAAATCTGTGTTGGATGACTAATAATAAATAAGGAAAAATGTATCCATAAAACAACATTGAGAATATGGATGAAAAGTTTTAGATAAGGAACACAAATACAACTGGATATTTGAAAAATCATCCATTAGTACATATTTACATTATTATACACATTATACATGTGTAACCACACACATATATACTTGAAGCAAGAATGTGGGTGTCTAATTGACAATTTAAGAAACAGAGTTTTCATTTTAGTGTACTTGACATAATTTTTTTCTGTAATCTGAACAGATTGTTTGAAAAGCTAGAAGAGAGGAGATATAAAAATATAGTATAGAGTAAAAACATTTTACCTAAATCAATAACTTTTCTTTTAATGTGTCATTATTCTGAAAATATAAATGTTAGAATTTCTCAAAAATAATTAAAATACTTGACCTATTAAAAATTCCTTATCAATGTTAATAATTCTTCTATATACAACCTTGGAATATTTCTAAAGTTCATTAATAAAACTCCTTTTAAACATGTTCAATAAGATGTGATATTAAGATGCTATTCTCTATATTGATACACAAATATATTCCATTCGGGTGAAAACAGAAAGGCAGTTAATGGTAAAGTATAAATCCATATGTCTGTAAATATATTTCCACAGAAAATTATCGCTTTACACTTCCGAAAACAGAGCAACAGCACAGGAGTGCAAACAGGAAATGCTCAATGAATCAAACAGGATCACACAGACCCCTGCCTGTGGGGACCCCAGTGACCCGGGGAGCAGCACCAGCCCCTCCCGAGTCTCAGGTGTGCACTGAGCACAGAGGCCCCAGGTGACTCAGGAGGGGCCATGCCCGGCGGTGCCCGCAGCCTGGTGCTTCTCTCTACAGGAGCGGCTGTGCTGGGGGCTCGGCCTCACCCTCAGTCGGACCCCAGCGAGGCTGCCCTCTGCTCACCAGGGCCCTGCTTCCTGCCTGGACCTCAGACACCCCCACCCCTCTGACCACAGGGCAGCAGTCACCCTGTCCTCAGAGCCCCAGGAAGCCACGGGGCTCCCTCTGACTTCCAGCCTCCTTCTCCCACCAGATCTGAGCCCCTGAGCTGCAGGGAGAGAATCTGAATCTGCTCTGCCTGGCTCCCTCCCCACTGTCACTGTCACTGTCACTGCACAGGGGGACAGGACCCCTGCAGGGTCACAGCCTGGAGGCTCCCATGGGAGGACACCTCTCCAGGGCTCACAGCAAGGTCAGCACTGAGAGGACTTGATGGTCAGGGCCAGTCCTCGCCTCTACACCTGGAGAAACTGAGGCCCACACAAGAGGGGCTGGCCCAAGTCAGCACCTCCAGAGGAAGCTGTAGCAGCCCCACAGCTCAGACCCTGCCCCGGACCCCTCACAGCAGCGCCCTCACTCACCACCTGGGGATCTGAACTGTGGTGTTGTGGGCAGATCCTCAGGGTCTCCTAGGAAGGATGGGGAAGTGAGGGCCTGGGCTCCCTGCTCCCCACTTCAGGAACTGCTCCTCTCCCAGGCTGGACCCCAACATCTCTCTTAGCTTTGAAATCATCCTAGGAAGCCCAGATGTCCTGACCCAGACTCCTCCTAGAGATCCTCATAGGCCACTGTCAATTCTTTAGGGACTCGAACATGATTGGGACGTCCTCACCTGAGACCAAGAGCTCCAGGGCATCACTGGGCTCTGACCACACCCGGGGTTTGGTGGTGTAACAGCCATAGCACCTAAATGTCCACCTCTGCCTGGGAGTCACAGGGCCCACAGGGAACAGGGCCTGGACCCGCCCCAAGGGGCCTGGTTGCGAGTCCAGCATCCAGTAGAGATTGTCTTCTCCATCCTTAATCACAAAGAACCTGTCAAATCCATCCCATGAGCCACACTGGAGGGTCACCTTCCCTCCTGAGGTCACTCTAGGGCTGGGGAGGGCCGAGAGGCTGGGTCTGATGTAAACTCCTAGGAGAGAAGGAGGCAGCATGTGAAAAGGATGCACACCTCCCACACTGTTCCCAGGGCTGGGCTGTGACAGGGGGACACCCCTGAGAGCAGACCCCTTCCTGAGGGCAGAGCCTGGGCTGGGACCCTGAGTGTCCTCTCACCTGTCACCACCAGCTCCAGGGGCTCACTGTGCTCTGACCAGCCAGCAGTGCTGCGATAGTAACAGCGATATCTCACTGCATTGTCTTCTGTCATGGATGGGATGGAGAACCTGGCCTTGTTCCCTGGCTGAGGTGACATCTGTGTATCTGAGAATGCTGGGCTGCCCTCTCTGTGCAGATGGTATTGCTGGTCCTCCAGGGTCCCCTCACACCAGAGGGTCACAGGACTCCCCGCGGGTATCACAGAAGCTGGCTGAGCCCAGAGTTTAGGTTTTTGGAGGGTCCCTGAAAGAAAAGGTAAAAAAGGAGGTGCATTCTGACTGTACACCGTGAGTCCTGCATGGAGACGGCATTAAGGCTGATCTGTGATGAGTGGAAGACACCTGCGGAGCCGCCTGCAGACATAGCTCCCTGTTGGACTCTCTGATTTGACTTTCCCTGACTTGTCCTTGTCCCTGTATCTCTGGTCTCGCTGTCCCCACACTCTGTCACCGAGTTCAGCACCCCTGGGTCTCTCACCCTTCTCACCACCAGGTGCTTCCAAGGTCTCAGGTTCAGGTCCTCACTCCTGAAAGCCAAAAACTTGGGCTTCCTCACCTGAGACCAGGAGCTCCAAGGGGTCACTGGGCTCCGATCACACCTGGGGTTGGCTCCAGTAACAACCTTAGCATCTGAATGCCCACCTGTGGCTGAGGGTCATGGGGCCCACAGGGAACAAGGCCTGGACCTGCCCACTGGGGCCTCTCTGTGAGTCCAGGGTCCAGTAGAGGTTATCTTCTACTTCCTTTGTGGGAATGAACCTGTCAAATCCCACCCATGAGCCACATTTCAGGGTCATACTCCCTGCTGAGGTCACCACAGCTCTGGGCAGGGCTGAGAGGCTCAATTTACTGCAGGCTCCTAGGAAAGAAGGAGGCGGCATGTGAAATGGACTCACACCTCCCACACTGTCCCCAGGGCTGGGCTGTGAGACAGGGTCACCCTTGGAAGCAGACCCCTTCCTGAGGGCAGAGCCCGGGGCTGGGACCCTGAGTGTCCTCTCACCTGTCACCACCAGCTCCAGGGCATCACTGAGCTCTGACTGGCCAGAAGGGGTTTGGTAGTAACAGCGATATTGCCCTGCATGGTACTCTGTCACAGATGGGATGGAGAACTTGGCTGTGTTCTTGGGTTCCAGTGATGTTTCTCTTGTCCAAGGTTCTTGGCTTCCCTCTCTATATAGACCGTATTCCTGGGACCCCAGAGTCCACTTACACCAGAGGGTCACCGGTTCCCCCCGTGGTATCACAGATCCTGGGTCAGCCCAGAGCCTGGGTTTGGGGAGGGTCCCTGCAGGGAAATCACAGCTGGGTCCCAGGACCTTCCTCCTCCCCTCAGATCCCAGCTCTCAGCCCCAGGACCCTCCAGACCTCCCAGCTCCAGCCCACACCTGCTGTGCTCCATCCTCACTGCCCAGAGGTGGACCCTTGTCCCCAGGAGGAGGAAGGACCTGGGACAGCTGGGGACACACTCACCTGCCTGCACTGGGGTCCTGGGATCCAGACTCAGCCCTGGAAGAGAGTTCCCTGTGAGAGTTTTGTCCCAGAGCCTGAGCAGGTCCTCTGCTCCCCAGAGACTCCTGAGCCCCTCTTCTCCTGAGGGACCAGGTCCTGGATATGGAGTCCAGATGAAAGGTTTCCATCCCCACATTCAAGTCTCACCAATGCAGAGCAGGGCTGTGAGCATGGTGGGCATGGTGTCTCCTATCTCCAGGTGAGACTGAATGGATAGAGGAGACCACAGTGCCTGACACAGAGTTTCTCACCTGGGGATTGGTTTCTGCCCTTCATAGGGTGGTTACGTCAGGAGCCCAACAGGAAGCAGAAATGACATCCACCAACACCCAGGCTGTTTTTCCCAGGGCTGAAGCTGGCTGGGCTCCAGACTGATGTGGAGTTTCCCCCTCCTCCCGAGTGCTCCTGACTGATCCTCACCTCACTGACATCTAGGACACTGCAGCCAGTAGACCTGGAGACTTCCTGGTCTGCCGGCCCCTTCCAAGGCACAGTCACCCTGGGCTGCTCCTTCCTCTCAGAGCCTCCCTCAGGGCTCCTCCCTCCTTCCACCCATCAACCCATGCAGCTCAGCCCTTCTCACGGTGGCCACCATCTCTCAGCCCTGGAGATGATCCGGGGAAGATGCAGGTTCCTGCTGCAGGTGGATGAGAGCAGAGATGCACCGAACACTGACTGGAGGAACCTCCAGAAGGTCAGGGGCAGGGAGGGGAGTCGCCCGATATCCTGGACAGGGTGCAGGGCCTTAGGGAGGCTTGGGCATTTAGAAGGAGTGAGGCAGGAATTCTTTGAAAAAAAGAAGTCAGTTGCATTAACGTGATTGAAAATCAACTCTTGCAGGTGTGAACTTCCTTGGTTTGTATTTTTCTAGTTCCTCAGAGTCCCTTGATAAAGTTTTTATTTTAAATCTTCCATGTTTTTAACAATTTGAAAACATGAAAATTTCTCTTTTTTTTTGACATGGAAATTTCTGAGTGTAAACTCCATGCTTACTACTTCTTTTGCTTTATTGCACGCTTTTTCATTTTATTTTAACTTAGTTGCTGTCGATTGAGCTGAGGTCCCCTGGCATCCTAGGAAAGTGCTCTACCACTGAGCTACACCCCAGTCACTTTTCACGTTTTATATTGATGCAGTGCTAAGCTAAGAAGCCCAGGGTGACCCTGCCTCCCACGTCTTTTGTAGATTTTACGTTGTGGTTGCTGTGAGGTTCACAGAAGACAGGCTGCACTTTACCTAGTCCATTTTACTCTCAGGAGCCCACTTCAAGCCCATATAGAGAGTCTGCTTTTTATTCTTTGCCATACATTTTGTTATTGCTTAATTTATATGTTTCAAGTCAGTTATCTACTGACACATTTTATAGCTACAATTTTTTTAAAATAGTATTATTTTTTGTTTTGTTTTTTAGACAGAGACTCATTGGGTAGTTCATGCTAGCTTCAAAATTGCTTATGCAAGCTACGTTGCCTGGATCTCATAGTAATCCTCCTGCCTCAGTCTCCCAAATGCTGGGATTACAGAAGTGTGCCAATGCACCCAGCAGCTCTAGTTGATGGAGTTTTGTCTTTTAAATACTTTTCCAGTACCATGAACCAAACCCAGGGAACTGCATGTGCTAGGCAAGTGCTCTATCAGTGAGCTGCAGCCAGGCTGTGCCATATGTAACTGACACCCTGGGGTTAATGTGATTCACACCCTGCGGCGATGGTGCAGGAGTATCCTGTGTTTCCTTGTGTACTCATCTTCACCAATGAAATGCTTCGAATGCTTTCAGTTTCAAATGCGTTCATGTTGCTCTGTTTTGCTGTCATTTCTTTTGTGGGGTCTCCTTGATCACACCAAGGGCCTCACACATGCTGAGCAGGTGCCTTACACTGAGTTACAGCCTGGCCCCATGCTGTTCAGTTCCCTCAGTCTAAATATGAAGAACTACCTCCAGTGCTCTCTGTGAGGTAGATGTGTGAGCTCTCTGTGGGTGTGACAAAACACCTGAGAAATGTTAAATGAGGAAAGGTTTCTTTCCACTGCCAGCTCCAGGGATTGCAGGGCACAGTCACCCAGCTCCTCTGCTTTGGGGCCATGGGGAGACAGAAGCATCATAGCACAAGGTCAGGGACAGATGCTCACAGCAGCCAGGAGCGGAGTGAAAGGTCCCTGCCTGAGTATGAATGGCTGAATATCATGGTCCAACATGGTGGGAGGCCAAAACAGAACAACATCTTATCTCCATGATGACCACTTCCTCCTCCTTCTCCCCTCAGCCTTAAGAACAACTTCCTCTTCCCTTTCCCACTCCTGGAAGAAAACTCCAGCCAGCTCCTAAGGTCATTACTGCCTGCCCCTCAAACCGCACCTCTGCCAGAGTCCGTGTAACCTCAGCTTCCTTTGTCCCTGGCCAGAAAATCTCAGTGAGGTGTGCACTCCTCTCACAATAAAGACCTCTTTTTCTTTTTGCCTCTTTGTTGGGCCAGAAAATATAACAGGGAGGAGGAGGAAGAAAAGGAGGAGGAAGAGGAGGAGAAGGAGGAGGGAGAGAGAGGAAGAGAGAAACTACTCATACTTTCATTTGTAGATATTTTAGTAGTTTATTCTTTTATTAATATTTCATGAGTGCAGTTTTTCAGGAAAAAATGTTCCCATTCACCCTGGGAATAAATGCATGCACCATAACATCTGAGTTTTTTATTCCCCTTCCCCTCCTCTCCCTCTCTCTCTGAATCTCCTTTTCATTTAGTAAGGATCTCTCTCTTTCCTGCTGTCCTTTATGTTGCTGTCTGAAGTGACCCCTTCCTGAGTGTGTGCTCCGGGCCATTGGGTCCCTGTGTGACCTCTCCACACCCAGTGTCGCTCTCTCACCTCTTCCTCACCTGCAGGTTCTTATGTGAGGTGCAAGTCATCACAGCACGGGGCTCGGGTGGGGAGACACATTCCACAATTCCACAGACACTGACTCCTGAGAAGTGTAAGTCCGTCTGTATTGTTGAAATTCCCATTTTCAGGCTATATCCTCTAGGCTGAGGTATATTCATAGTTCGAAAAATGTGAACCCATTAGTTCTCACTTCCTCAATTCCTGATGAACACTGCTCTTTCCTTTATAGCATGAGCTCACATTCACAAGGACCACAGCTCACGACAAGAACCCACATGTAGTGTGGGGTGAGACTCAGCCCACAACACCCATCTGTGCAGATATTCAGACATGGAGCCTGGTGAATTATCTCAGCTCCAAATCCTCATGATAGTAAAAGAAATTTGTCCAGTACAGAGGATTTCACCAAACAGTTTCCTCGTGTACTGATCTACTGTGATCAAGAAGCCAAAGCAATAGTAATTTCTTTAATTTCTTAGTGATGTGAGTTTCCCCACTGGGAAGCCTTTCTAACCCAGCAGCCCCTAAGGTCAGGGGCAGGACTTGCACATTTCCTGTGTGAGGCCAAGGGTGATGGAGGCCACTTACTGTGTTCCCCTTCTGCTTCTGAGGTCATGGTTGCCACCTATCAAAATGCAGCATCTAGTGGCTGTTTAAATCTGTAACAATATCGATATTTATCTATATCTGTAATGACCGTGGTTATATCCTCTACACCTGCATCCATTACATCAGGAAACACACCTGACCTGCAGTGCTATCCCAGCTCTTTGTCCCAGCATTTCTGAGGGGACTTTCCCATGTCTGTCAGCCCAGCAGCACCCACTGCTGTGCTGGGCATAGCCCCCCATCCAGCCTTCACACTGTATCACATGGCCCCGTGCTCCCTTCCCCTCTGAGCTCATGGGGAGCTGGTTGCCCTGACCTGAGAACAGGAGCTGGGGTTTTCCTTGTAAGTCAGTCAGACATTCTGAGTCCTCAGACAGAGGTGCTATGAGCTCCGTCATCCCCTACTCAACACAGGCATCAGACCCCGCAAGGAAGATTTGGTGCCCTTCCTGGTGAGTGTCTTAGTTACTCTCTTGTGGCTGGGACAAAGTACTGAACAACCACATGCTAATGGAGGAAAGGATTATTGTGACTCCAATTATAGATGTTTCAGTTCATTGTGGACTGGCTCCTAGGCCAGGTGGTGTGGGGGAGGAGAAACAGTCCGTGGTGTGGTGGGCGGGAAGCAGTGAGTGGGGTCAAGGGACTGGGGAAGATACATACCTTCTAGCCCATGCTCATGGTGGCCACCTCTTCCCACCATATTTCACCTGCCAACTTCACAGCCACTCAGAAATGCATAACTGTACAAGTCCAGTGTCATACAGCCATGTTCCAGTCTCATAATCTAGGTCGCTAGGTAAGGCCACGCTTATGAGTGAATGAGGATTTGGGGGTTACTGGGATATGAGGTTCAGTTGTTTGCAGACCCTCTTCCAGTGGATGAAGTTTCTATTCACCACCTTGCAAGTTGTGCAGGTTCAGGACAAGTGACAGAACTCACATGCTTCAGTCACGGGTTCTCATTCCTAAGCGCAGCTCGGAGTGACACCCAGGGACACTTGACTGCTGGGGTCAGTGTTGAGGTTCAAAGGGGCACAGAGCTCCCAGAGTGAACACAAACAATCACTCAGCATAGTGCTGGTTTGTGTGTACTGAGGAAAAGGTTAATATCAGCTCCGTCAAAGGGCAGTGATCCTCATCCACCCGAACTTAAACCTCACCTTCCCTCAGGGCTAAAGACCCTGCTGTAAAGAAGAGTGTGCTTGTTACTTATGGAGCAATGAGTTCGTCCCCAGCAGGCACGAAGAGAGGTGCTTTGCTGGTACCTGCACTGGGTCCTCTGGGTGATCTTAATGCTGGGCCACGGAGGATTTCAGCATTTTTTGAGCTCTACTGCATACTGGCTCTAGGTGATCAGTATAAAATGGAACCAAATGGACACAGACATCTCTTGCTGGGAAGTCTTATAGTAGAATTGCAGTTCTGGTCCAGGAACATCTCACAGCAGGAGCCATGGGCCCTCAACACACCCGGGGTCACCTCTGCTTCCTGCACACCTGGTGACAGTGAATGGGCCAAGGAGCAGATAGAGGCTGCATTGTATCCACTGGAGCTGGGCGCTGAGATCTCTCTTACCTGGGGCAGCACCTGGCAGCACAGGATAGACATCTCCAGGGAAAGAGCATGATGGGAAACTCATTCACATGGTGAAAGGGTGTCTGTGGTAGGAGCCCACGTGGCTCTACCTGTCCTTTGGAGCCTCTCGCGCTGTGGCCACTCCTCCTAGGTCCCACACACCTGGCAGCAACTGCATGGCCGGGCTGCAGTGAGGTCCTGCAATCCCACTGGGAGTGAACTGTCCCTTGGTCACTCCCCTGAGAGACTGTCCTAGATCACCTCCTGGGAGTTGCCTGATGCCTGCCTTCTCTGGATCTAACTTTCCCCTCTGTTCTCTGAATCCTCCTCAAAGTTTTCCCTCCCCACGTGGAAACACTTCCTAACACGTCACTGTGTGTGCGTTCTCACCGCCTGGACTTCCTGGGAGCACAGACTGAGGGGCTCCTTTGCTCCCTCTGCTGGGTCAGCTCTGTCTGCTTTTGCTGCTATCCACAATGTCTGGAGTCTACATTTTCATTTTTCGTCCAGTATTTTGATATGTTTATTATCTTCCACCTAATGGCTTTCTGTTTTCTATGTACATAATAAAGCTGCCTTCACATGATGAGTTTTTGAATTTCTGAAGACAAAGCTCATTCTTTAGCTTTTTCTGTCATCATTGTCATTGCTATGTGCTGTCACCATCTTGCCTTCATGCCCTTGCCTGGACCTCCAGAGAAATGTTGAAGAGAAGCCCAGGGACACAGTTTCTTCTTGCCTTCCTAATTCTTCAGTCAAAATCATCAGTTATCCCTTTGTAAGCAGGAAGCTTTTTACAGGTTCTTTATAAATTTCTTTCCTTCAAATTCAACCAAGTACTTATCCTATTATTTGAAATGGTGGACACTCTAAGCTTATGAAGCATCTATACTTTAGAGTACAAAAAAGAATTAAATAAAAAAATTTAATCACAAAAAAATTGAATGATTTATAGTTGGATGAAAATGGCATCAATTTGACAAAGTAAGAAAGTAGGAAATAGTGATCATACCAACCAATAGTAATTTAAATTAGAAAACTAAAAATATAAAGTTGTCCTGTAGCCACTGATCCCCACCTTTGTGGAACCACCCAATGGGGGCACTCCTCCCTGGGCAGGGCTCTGGCTTCTGCAGGCTCAGGATTCAAAGCTCTGTGGAGAACTCAGTCCATCTGAGTTCTCCATTATTCCCACAACTTACTTCATGGTGAGAGCCCAGTCATTAAAGGAAGGATGCAGGCTCCATCCCTGGTGGCCACAGAAGCTGGACTCCCACCAGGACACTCATTTCCTGAGAACCTCCTCTGTACTGTCACTCCTGGGCCATTTTAAATGGCGTGTTTACTTAGGAGAATTTTCCAAGACTCCAGAAATATCTCGAAGGGTACAGGTGCATATGGCCTGCGTGCTGAGAGGCAGAAGCTTCAATAGACACAGAATATCTGACCTCTCATGGTGCAGGAATAGGAAGTAGAGAAGACCTCTCCTCTCATCAGTTTTTGCTTTTCTCTATAGAGGCTGTCTCCAGGATTTCCCTACAGTAACTACTCACTGACTGACCCCGCAGCTGAAATAAATATGTCCTCCTTCCTGAGCTCTGATTCCCATTTCCCATTTTCATGGTTTTCTTTCTAAGGGCCTCAAGAAAGACTCCTGTCCCCTGCTCCACAGCGAGTCACTGCAGCTGTTCCCACACCTGTCCTGTGGGCTGAGAGCTCAGCTGGGCTTCACTGTCCCCAGGGCCTGGGCTGTCCTTGAAGAGAGTGTGGCCCTGCGTGCATAGGAGGTGGCAGGCCGAGCCCCACGTGTGGTCTTTGCTTTCCGTGTGTGCTTCACCATCAGGACACTCACTGTGTGTGAGGACAGTGACAGTCGGTGCTGTGCACACCCAGGGACAGTGGCTGCTCCTGCTGCTCCCTGATGCGCTCCCTCCAGGGCTTGACTGGCACTACAGATGCTCCACCTGCCCAGCTGCCTGTGTTGGATCCAAGGAGAAGGAGAAGGAGAAGGGCTGCAGGGTGTCAGCACAGCTAGAAGAACAACATTCTTCAAGTCGCAGGGCCTGGGGAGTAGGGAGCCCGTCCTTGTCCTGTGTGAGGAAAGCACTGTGAAGGGTAACTCGGCTGAGGATGCTCAGCAGTGCGGCTCTCTCTGAGGCTCCCTAGGTAGAGTCGCTGTCTTCAGTGTGTGAAGAGCCTCTGTGCACAGGGACAGGGACTAGAGCTGAGACCCTGTGTGCATTTGGGGTGTGCATGGTGACTGCTGCCCCAACAGGAGGCGAGTGTCCTCTCACCAGGAAGTTCAGGGACACAGTGGGCCCATATTCCCTGTGTTCCAGTCTGAGTCTCCACATGGTCCAGGGCTGCTCCAGGGCCCTGGCAGAGGTGACCTGTGACCAGAGCAGTGGGACAGAGCACAGGGAAGCAGGAGGTGAACCTGAAGTGAGAGCAGCATCAGCCGTGGATGGGTCAGGAATGGTCCGGGTCACTTGAGCCCTGTGCACCACTGGGAGTGGCTGTGGGATTGCACCAAGAGTGGAATTTGGAAAAGTGGGGAGGAGTGGGCAGGAAACAGCCTAGAGTGCTGGTGGGGAGTTTAACTGGGGCTCTGGTGAGAGCTGAGAGCATGAGAACCCGGACAGGAATGGAGACAGTGAATGTGATGCTCAGGAGGCTTCAGATGGAGACAGGGACTGTCTCGGGAAGTGGATCAAAGGCAGCTTTTTCATTACTTTGGGGCAGCAGTTGTTTTTTGCCAAACTCAAATTTAAACAGCTCGTGTCTCCCAAGACTTTAAAGTGCTCCATAAGTACTAAGAAAAACCTTGTATATGATCAAAAGAATGTACTAGGAAACTCAGGGAAAAGAACCAACAGAGAACACTGAAACAGACTGTGAAGAGAATTCCCCTCCACACATATGTTTTAGGATTGTATTTTTGGGTCGGGTGATCACTGCATATAGGGAGTAGGATAACAGTTGCAAAACATCTACCAGTGGAAAATTTGTTAACACATTTTCTCCACATACAATGGTTGGCAGCTATGCTCGAGTATTCAGTGGAAATATTGAGCACAGAAATGTAAAAGTTTTTAAGGCCTGATTTGTGATCTATTCTCAATCACTATTGAGAAGTTGGCTGTGTTGTGCTGCAAAGCTAAGAGTATTCACTGCTGGTGCATCTTCCCCTTAGCACCAGGTGAGCTGCACCAGGCCCAGCTCCATGCAGTGCCCAGGGAAATAAAGGGTGTGGACGTCTGTCTGTCCCTCCTCACCCCATCCTCTGCGGTGCAGGCTGTGTGTGTCCTGCAGCATGGGTGGACATCCTGCACACAACAGGCTCACAGTGGTCAGCTCACTGACCAGTGTGTGTCCCTCAGCCATAGACCTCAGATAGCAGGGCAAGTGCCATCACCCTACTGCCTCAGGGAGACTAGAGGGACTGCATCTTGTTAGAAGATCCTGGGGTCCATTTGATCTTCCTCTGTCAGGGGTTCAACATGAGCAGAATTCCCCAGCACATGTTGCTGAAGCCTTCTCTGGGCAGGATCCTTAGAGGACACTGGGCTCAGAGAGGCAAATGGGAATCAACTCAGCCACAGAGCACTGATGTTCCGGGCATGAGAGTCCAGGGAGATTGGGTACTGAGCAGTGAATTGTGCATCGAGTGCCACAGACACCATGGGGTCCACAGACCGTCCTGAGGCTCATGGGAAAGTGCCCATAGAAAACTGCGTCCACCCTGAGTGCCCCAGAAATACAGGGAATTCCATGTGAAGGAACTCCACGTGCTAATTTCAACAGCTAGGGAACCCCTAGTTCAGAGCATTGGGCTAGGGCTTGTTCTGCACAGACACTGATTTCAGGGAAGAAGAGGGATGAAGGGAGCCTTGGGGCAGTCAGCAGGAACCCGCTTCCAGGGCACACGGTGTGCAGAGAGAGGCCGGGGCTCCCTGTCCACTGGACACTGGGCTCCAGAACCAGTTCACAGTTCCAGTGCTGGGGCAGAGTCTCTGTTCCAGCAATTTCCAGGAGGGCAGGAGGGTGAGACATCGCAGTAGGGATTCTGCTTGTTATGCAGTGCCAGGACACAAAATCATCTTGCCATCAATGACTAATATTATGGTCTGTGAGTATTACACATGAGTTCCAGCTCTGAAACAAAATGGAGCTGTGATTCTAAATTCCCACCATTGACCTAGAGCAGGAGCTAATTGCTGCCAAGGAAAAGGGCTGAATTTCTGTTTTTCTACATCACAGCATCCACTATCATTAGGCTCATGAGCTACTGAGTTCTGCTGGATCTTGGTGAAGAGCTGAACTTTAGGTTTCATTCATTTATTCTAATTTTAATGTAAGTGGTATCCATCACTAGGCCCTGCCCTATTTGATAGCTCAGATACAGAATACACTCCATCACTGTGAAAATTTGTTGGACAATTTCAAGAAAAAATGCACCAAGTACAGAGGGATTATTACAGGAGAGTTTCAAAACTTTAGCCACCAGCACTGAGAAGATGAGTGTGTCTCATAGTCTCACAGTCTGACATCACTAATGGAGTCACAATAGTTTGGGTATTGCTAAGGGAGTCTACAGTGTTAAACAGGGTCCCATCTTGTGTGGATTCAGCTGGTGCCACCTCAAAAAGAGCAGCATCGCCATGGAGGAAACCTGCCCAGCAGATGTCCAGGTCCTTGCCCAGGGTGCTCTGTGGGTTCAGAGCACGGTGCAGCCTGGCTTGCAGGTGGACTTGGTGGGTGCTAAGTTCCATGCAATGCTGGGCTTGGCTCACAGTCCTGGGTGCACTGGGCAGAGGGTGAACCCTGCTGTGAGGGGTCTCTGGTCTCAGGTCTTTGTCACTTCCTGTGTGTCTTTGGCTGCAGGGTCCTGACAGGAGGAAGGTGAGGGATAAGAGCCCAGGACTGCACCCCTGAAGGCAGCACCATGGATGTGCGTGGGTTGACAGTTGTGGGGAGGTTGTCAGCTCAGGGAGCTCCTGTCCCACCCACCATGTGGCCCACTTTGTGTTGTGGTATCAGATACAGAACAGCTTTTGGTGAGCCTATGGTTTAGAAATCCACTGTGGAGTTCAGAGATGAGGTTCCCAACTTGTTTGAGCATGGTTGGCCACACAGCACCACATCTTCCCTAGGGAAGACAGGGCTTAGCCAAGCTGATAGAAAGATTGTCAGGACTGCATCGTAGAGCAGAGGGTCCTGGCTTAGAGAGGGAATGTGCAACCATTCTGCCACTCACAGCCTTCATTGGATTCTTCATTTACATCCCTGTGAGACTTTTCCCCATCCCAGGGCATCTGTATGACCAGGGTCACCTGGTGTTTCGGCAATGTGAAGCTCACCACAGCACGGACACGACAGGTCTCCCAGAACAGCAGTTTCTCAGAGTGGTGATCAAACCTAAGCCAAGATTCTCTTCACAAATATCTTTATTCATAATGCTGTGTGCATGGCAGAATATGCAGAAATCTACAAGATTAAAGCAATAGAAGTCAAATATGGAATTATTTATAACAATTGGCTCACAGAGGTTCCTCTCAGACCCTGCAGCATGGAAGCCCTTTAGCTCCACATCATGGACACGCTGGAGAAGAGCAGGCAGCTCCTGGTCTTCATAGGGCTCTTATTTGCCAGTATTGGGGCTTCCTCCTTACAGAGCTGATTCCAGCTCACCCCAGAGACCCCAGACTCTGAGCATCACAGGCTCCTGCACGAGACTGGCTTAGAACAGGCAGAGCAGTTTCAGCTCCACAGTCAGAATGAGGCCTTCAGACACCAGGACACCTTGTATGTGAGCTTCCAGAGGAATCACTGGAAAGGCTTCTGTATCACCTGTACCCACCTCATACCTCCTATCTGGGAGGCCCTTTGTGTTTGAGGGGTGAGCAAGGACAGGGAGGACACAGCACATGGCAAAGAGTATCCAGGCCAGAGAACATCCTGGAGAGACAGTCACATGGGAGGTGACCTGTACCCATGTGAACCCATAACTGGGCCTGGTCTTTGGTGTTATCCTGGGCCAATTGGGCTGGACACCAACAGTGCATGAACTCAGCCTCCAAAGGTTCCTCCTCCAGCCTGGGTCTTGGGGACCGCATGTCTCAGGACAGGCTTTTCCACCATGACTGTCTGCTGCTTCCCTTCCAGGATTTACAGGATATGACAGGCTGACTAATTTGGGGCATGAAGTTTCTTCTACAAGACAGGAGGTAGGAACTGAGCAAAACTAGGAAACAAACAGGATGTGATTGTCACAGCCCCAGGTCACACTCTGCACAGTTTGTCACTTGCTGCCCACACAGGAAGATGACCAGCTCCTTCTCACCACAGCACACAGGGGCAGGCACATGGACATTTTCAGATGAGACCCAGGGTGCAACAACTCTAACCAAGGGCCCACCAAACCGACTGACAAACAATCCCAACACGTGCACACTGCACATCCCGTACTGCTGCACCTGGAACCACAGGGAGACATTGCTATATACTCACTGTCCTCTGAGAGATCCAGATGTGATTCTGCTTCTCTAAGCTATGTTCCCCTGCTATATGAACATATTAATCAATATCCAAAGTTTGACAATTTATATAATAAATACATTCTGTTAATTGCATGCCTCTTCCTCAAAGTTTGTAGTTCAGTAGAAGATTAAGGTATTGATTTGTTTTCCATTTCCGTTTTATCCGGGGTCATTATTTTTACTTATTTGTACATTTCCAGTCTGTTTTCCATACTATGTCAAAGATTTCTGCCTTGGTTACACGCTCCTTTTTATGATTTCCTATTACAGCGTTTCTTTAAAATCTTTGAAAACTAACTTCTTTTTGTCAACTTTTCTTGTGATGTCAGTGGAATGAGTAAAATATCTTCAATGAACATGCAATATTTTTTAAGAGTTTGATTCTGTTTTGCACAGTTTCATATTTTAGAGAAAATCATGCTGCATCTAATTTCTCAGAGGTTTTCATATACTTTGATTTCTGTCATTCTCTGAATAATTCCTATTATTATCGACAGCACTTTAATAAAGTCCATTGAAAGTTTTCAGTTTTGAAAGTACTAGAGAAGTAAAATTCCGCTTGATCATCATGAATTTTCACTTTTAACAAAGGAGAGCTGCTCCAAAGATGAGAGTGTGTAGCAGATAGCACACTGGGCAGTGGAGTTCTGCTGTCTTCAGACAGAGGAAGACACACAACGCATCTGTTCAGATCTTCTCTTGTGCCCAGTGGTGAATTTCTTCTTCAATTTCCTTATCTTAAAAGAGAACACGCTTTGCTCAAAAGAATGAAGAAAGCCTTCTCACCCACAGCTTTGTGAGGTGTGGTCAACATGGTGTGGACAGATCTCTATAACTTACTCCTTGTGCATCTACATTTGGACCTGTGACCTACATCTCTGCCCTTCCATCACATCCTGCTTTAGTATAGTCACCAAAATGGTATTGTGTAATTGAAATCTGCAAAGAAGCTAAGAGTCAGTGATTTCATAACAGAAAAAAAAATTTAAATGGGAAAAACCTGTTGAAAAAGAAAGAGAAGCCGGAATGGGGTTAAGGAGAAAAGGAAGAGAAAAGCAAGATAGTTATACTACTAATTTCTCTTAGTTTATTGAAAAGAATGATTTGTGCTAATAGGGTATGGACAATTAATATCTTGTACCATTAAGCAATTTAAAGATAGCAATAATCAATTTATTAGCCATTTTTCCTCCCCTATTATCTCCTTTTGAAATTTTGGTTTTTTTCTCTTTACAATAAATTAAAAAAAATAAGCACAGAAAAAAGAGAACAAAGACACGAATACTCTCTGCAGATATGTTGCTCTAAAGAGTGTCAATCAGGTGGATTGTGGCAATATTTTACTCTGTAATTCTATGGAAGGCAACAATTTCTGTACTTCAAATACATCAAAGTCTTCTCGATAATGTGGTGATAAGGCTCATAATGAAGCTGGACAATATCTCACCTCAATTACAGGATCTCAAGTTGAACTGCTCTTCAAAGTTCTTCATTAAATATTCATTACACCAAGTGAGGGGCTGGGGTTTTCTTGCAGCGAGAGAGTGCTTTACTCTTAAGGTGTTGTTGTGGTCAGGAGTTACAGGGGGAACAACTGCATACAGGACACAGAGTTTATAATGCTGTTTCATGATGGTCACCCAGAGTTAAATACAAGAAAGTGCAGGAAAATCTGTCCACAACACTAAAGACCCAGAATATTCCAACAAGGGCCTGGATCCCACAGCAATGTCCTGAATGAGTTCAGTTACAGACCCAAAACACATGGCAATGCCTCCCACAAATCCAACAGGAAATCTAAGAGCCCACAGTAAGGGCTCACGCCAGTCTATTTTACAGTTCTGTGCCGGGAAGGCCAGAGGTCAGCAGTGGAGACTAGAAAGTCTAGGCCAGCGGGGTGAAGGAGCTGTGCAGTGGGTTGAGGGTTCTACATGGGAGCCAGGAAGTCACACTCAAAATAAGAAGCGGGGCTGCCCTGAAGAGTACCACAGCCATCCTCAGCGGCAACGAGGTCCCTCGCTCCTCTGATGCTGAGAACAGTCGAGCACAGGTCAGGAAGCCCAGCGTGACAAGCTTCTCCAGCACACAGCCTCCCCTCCAGAGCCAGGAGGTGATGCACAATGTGAGGAGCAGAGCTCCCCCAAGGTGAACCACAGCCACTCTCATAGATGAGGTCCCGAGCTCCTCCAATGATAATGGCCGAATCCATATTGGGGAAGCCAGCATGACAAGCACATCCAGGAGAACCAATAGCCCGAAACAGCAACTCTTGAAAGAACCCACAACACTTTGCTCTTCTTCTAAACATCTCTATGCTGGTAAATTTCTTCAGGTGAACCACCTGTGCTTAGCACCATATTGATGTAATTCATCTGGTGCTAAGTTGACCACCAGGTTTTAATCCATAACAGGTGTATTCAATGATTTCATTTTTTTTATGAAAGTTTAACTTGTGCCTTAAAGACAACCTGAGATATATATATATATATATATATATATATATATATATATATATAATTGTTATTTATTTTTATTTGTCTGAATAAAAGCCATGACAGTTGTCACCATGTGGTAATCACTACCATCTTTCTTGAAGCTTACCTCTTCTCCCGAGGCTTTGTAGTTCTCTGCTCTAATACATCAACTACACCTGATTCATCCTCCTCCCTCCCTTCTGGGCATTGGTGTTATGAGCACCCAGACATGATCTCCCTATTTCAAATGTTGGCTCAGGGAACTGCTTTGCACCCTCCGCCACATTTTTGGAGAAGGACATCTCATGTTGTACAAAGCACATTTAAATGTTCCCATCTGCTGAGATGATTCAGAGGTAGAAAGTATCTTCACAACATTTTCTACCACTTGGGTCTAAATAGACCAACACAGTCATGACTTCCTCTGTCAACCTATTTTACGGAAGTTGAGGTCTACAGACACCGTTTCTATAATTTGCGCACGTTAGTTGCTTTCAAAGATGTTAGTGTAACCAAAAAAAAAAAAAAAAAAAAGCCTGGGAGGTGGTAGATTAAAATTCAGGAGCATATCACAGCCTCTCCAGGATCAGAAAGTCAGACACCTGAGTAACAATGACTTACAGAAATGAAAAGAAAGAATAGCCATGTGAATCAGGGAAGAGCAATCAAAGAAAACTAGAAATCACAGAGAAAATGGAAAAACAATACAATGCAGAGAAAAGAAGAAGGCCGCCCAGAATGCTAATCCAAAAGCCTGTAAAGGAATCCTGTCTTTGCAAACACAAGGTAAATCTGGACAGGCTTGGAGGTCTCAGGGAGAAACAATGGATTGAACTGTCAATGCTAGTCTGAAGAAAATCCTGTGGTTGTGGTCAACTGCAAATACAGTTTTGAAGTTTACTCTGAAAGTCACTTCTTTCCCATAGCTGGTTACAGATGGAGAAGAAATCCATTGGAGCCTCCATCACATTTGAGAGTGATTAATCATGACACATTTGGGGAACCGTTTTATTTCTTAGGATTAAACTGTTCCATAAATGAGATGTCACTATGTAACAATATTCAGGTTTTCTGGGTCACACTACCATACCTGCTGGGTGGGAGCCATCAAGAAGAGAGAGTCACAGAGATAGACTCCCTGAGAGGTACAAGCAAGGATGAGCTCAGGTCAGGTAGGACTTAGTGGTCTGTGACTTTCATGATAAGCCACGCTGTTTGCACATGATTTGCTGAGAGATTCACATGTAAAGGTGCTGGCATTCAGTTGAGAAGACTACTTGATCCTACTCCTTGCTACCTAAGAAGGCACAGAACTTGGAGACCTGTTTGTGTCTCCATATGTCAACTCATCACGGGCAGACTTCATCAGGGACATTTGCCACATAATGGGGTATATGGACAGAGAGAGCTCTGGAGCAAGGGGTTTCACAAGACCACAGACCATGAAGCTAGGTGAAGATAACAGTGACTTGGGGCACAGAGCTCACAAACATTAAGAGCTGCTAGAATGAATACAACCATAAAAGATGATACTACATCACTGATTGACACTGCCCAGTAGGAAGTGCAAGGTAGGACTGAGCACACACACAAAAAAGAAATGGTTAGAAACTGAAAAATCTCTTGCCATGGCTCACTGCTCCCCAAATATCTAGCATACTTATTCTAGAGGCCTTGGGAAGAAATCTACCCAGACACAAAGAGAAATTTCTTTCTTTCTTACTTTCTTTGCTTTGTTTTTCTTCTCTTCTTTGTTTTACTGTGTTTTACTCATTTTTGTTTTCTTGTTTGATTTACTTATATCTAGTACATTTATCCTAATTCTACTAATTTCTTTCATTCTTCAGTTGGATAGTTTACCTAACAATTGTCATCTCCTCCTTTTCTCCATTTTCATTATTTTTAAATGTTATTTCTTTCTGTTTTCTTTTCCCCACCTCTTCCATAGCTATTTTTATTACTTATAAGCCTTATTAATTTTTAGCTGCTTAGTTGATTCTAGACTGTATTGCTGAATTATGATGCTAGAGTTGATGCACTGACTAGATATTTGTTGTATGTCAAAACTGAGTTTGCTCTTGTGTCTATACTGTTAAGAGAGACCTGTTTTCTAAGGTTAAGAGTTGCATAGCTATAGCTTTTATTCATTCTAATGGTTTGTCAATATGGGAGTAGTTTAGGCTCTATTATTTTTGCTGACTTCTTTTATACTGTTAATGGTTGCATGATAGCCCTGTTCATTGGTTTTTAATGTAGGCTAATAGCAGTGTTTGTTTCAGAAATAGTAGTGCAGTTCTTTTCTCTTCTCTGTGTGATGGTGGGGATCAAACCTCTATCATAGTGTTGGCCATTAAGAAAAGCCTCAAATATTGGGTTGAATAGGTTGGACATGGGTGTTAACACACATGCACATTGAAAGTCAAAACACATCCCAGGAAGACATACCTATTTTTAAATCTCCTCCAGTATGAGTGTGCTGTGTGTTCTCTCACATGTACAGCTCCTGGCTGCATTTGGATCCTTCTCTGGCTGTGCCAAGCCTAGAAGAGTGGAATTCTGAGGACCACCAGGACCAGGGCATCCAGGTTCATCAAGATGAGATTGTGCACTGTTTGATCCTGAGGTTTGAAGCTAGGAATTAGTGATAAAGAGGTTAGAAAAGACCAATATCACCCCAGGATTCCTGAAAATCCACACAGAGCACCTACTTCCCTAAAGAAGATTTCACCTTGTGAACCCAGCTCCATAACTGAGAATTCCCATCCTCACAGATTTAGAGTTTGACTGTGTTTGTGAAGGGCTGAGGGTCTCCATTTCTCCAGAGAATCAAGAAAGAGGAAAAATTTTGTGAATCACTGAAGGATCAGAACCTTTATTCTGGGTTCTTACAGCCTCATATCTTACCATCATGACACTACTTCGTGAACATCCTCAGGAGCCCTTTCCCAGTGGATCCTTCACCCTCACTGCACTCTGTGAATTCAGAGCTTGGGTCTGAGTCACTTTGGAATAAAGGTTGCCTGAGTTCAAAGAGTTCAGAACTGGCAGCAAACGTGATTTCCAGTTTGGAAATAATCAAGCACTGTGAGTTTTTGGTTCTTCTGCAACACATGAAAATATACCCTGATTCTCCTGTTTTGGAGACCACAAATTCACAATGGGTAGGTAATTTTGCATAGTTTGCTGTGGGACAGAATGGAGGTTTGGGATTATTGGTACCACCCAACTGAGATTTCTCATTGACTCTTCTAAGCATAGGATTACCCATGGCTTGTTGAGTCATCCTTGAATTATACTCCAGAACAAGATTCTTCTTAGCATTTCATCAGCTACACAATCTTGTGTCTGAGTCTTCCTGCCAAATTGGAGTCTTTCACTGGCCCCACCTGTTACTGTATACACCTAATAAATAGCGACTGCTGACAGCAAGAGAACCTCCTGCACTGAGTGTCGTGATCAGAAGACCTGCACAACAAACTCTATGTAGCCGTTCAGCCTCGGCACCTCACTTGGAACCTGGTAAGGCCCTGCCCAGTGTCCCCATATAGCTGGGAACTTTTGATATGCTGCTTGGTTTCTGACTGGGCCCCTTCCAGTGACCCAGAGTAGCAGGGCAACTTCCTGTGGTGAGTGGCGTGAGCTGAAGCCTGGAAAGTGAACTGCACCTAGCTATGCAGTCTCAGTACCTCTCTTGGAACCTGGTAGGGCCCTGCTGCACACTCTCAAACAATCAGGGACCTTTCGTATGTCACTTGGGTCCTGGTAGAACTCCACCCAATGACACCGAGTAGCAGGGGAACCTGCTGCACTGAGTGCTGTGGGCTGAAGGCCTGCACAACTTACTCCATCTAGCTGTTCAGCCTTGATACACCACTCAGAAACTGGTAGTGTCCCACTCAACAACCTCAAGCAGCTGGGGAGCTTTGGAGTGCCACTTGGGGTGTGCTGCAGGTCCAGTCAGTGTACTCTCCCCATTCAGGGAGCCTTCGACTGCCACTGGGGACAGGCCCACCTAATGACCCCCACGCAACTGGGGAAATTCCCTGCAGTAAGGACAGACATCCTCAATCAGGAAGCAACTGCGACTTTGCACTTGGCCACAACAGGGGAATACAGGAAAATGAGAACACAAAGGAGCAAACTGCAACCTCAAACCTCCAACCCATCTCAAACAACCCTAGGAGACATGGACATAAAAGAAGTTGCCGCCATAAACCTGAAACCTCTGAAATGATTGCAACCGATGGAAAGAAGCAACTCCATGAAGCTGTAAAGGAACTCAGATCAGAAATACTCTCCCGGGTAAAAAAGGAAATGATAAACATAGTAAAAGAAATGCTGAACACATCTAAAGAAGTCATAGTTAAACAAAAATAGGAACACTACAAAATTTGGAAACCTTGAAAGAACAGTATAAGAAAGAAATAGAATGCATGAAAGAGATTTAAAAGAGATACCCAGAAAACAAAAAATTGCATCGAAAGCTGGCAAAACTGCCTCCATGAAAGTGAAGATAAGCGTTCAGACCTCGAAGACAAGGTTATAACTAGTGAACAGGAAAAGAAAGGTTTTTATAAATAGCAAGGTATCAGGAAATTACAATTCAATAGTTGCAAGATGCTGCAAAGAAAAACAATACAAGACTGATAGGTGTGAATGAAAAAGGTGACAACACAAATGCTGTAAAAAGACTATTTACAGAAATAACAGCCATAAATTTCCCAAATATGGGATAGGAAACTGACATGCAGATAAGTGAAGCATACAGAACTCCAATTAGCCATAACCCAAACAAATCTACACCCAGACATAGAATAATCAACATTCCAGAAATTCAACATTAGAACAAAATATTAAAAGCTGTTAGAGAAAAGAAACAAATCATGTGTAAAGGGAAGTCATCAGAATCACAGCAGATTTCTCAACACAAGCAATCAAGTCAAGAAGAGCATGGGGTGAAGCATTTCAAATCCTAAAGGAAAATGACTTCCAACCCAGATTGATGTACCCTGCAAAACTGTCCTTCAAAACTGATGAAGATATCAGATGCTTCCATGAAGAACTTCATGAGCTCCAAACCAACCCTGCAAAGAATACTGAAAGATATTCGAGATAGACATGAAAATAACTACGACTTCAAAGACACCAACAAAAAAAAATCCACTATGCAAGGCAAAGAAACAGAGGGGATAGGAAAAGGACCAATAGCAGAAAGATAACATGACAAAAATAAGCCAATATATATCAGTGATAACCATTAATGTAAGTGAACTCAATTCACCAGTTAGAAGAAACAGACTGGCAGAATGGATCAAGAAACAACATCCAACCTCATGCTGTATACAAGAAACCCATCTAATCCAAAATGAAATTCATAGACTGAAAGTTAAAGCATGGAAAACAATACTTTATGCAACAGGAACACCACCCCACAAAAAATAAGCAGGGGTAGCTATTCTGTTTTCAGACAACGTGAAATTCAAACCAAGAATGATCAAAACAGATAAAGAAGGTCACTACATACTGTTGAGGAGAAAACTTCAAGAAGAAGAGATAACAATCTTAAATATATTTGCACCAAATATGGGAGCACCCAGCTATATTAAACAAATGTTCATAGAAATGAAAAATCAAATAAGCAATAATACAATTATAATGGGAGACCTTAACACCCCACTTCTCAGCTGAAGAAATATAAATGGCTGGTAAATACCTGAAAAAATGAAAAAATGTTCAGCATCTTTGTTCATTAGAGAAATGCAAATTAACACAACACTGAGATTCCATCTCACTCCAGAAAGAATGGCCAGGATCAAGAAATCCACAAGTAACTAACGCTGGAGGGGCTGTGGGGGAAAAGGAAGGCTTCTGCACTGTTGGTGAGAGTATAGATTGGTTCAACCACTGTGGAAATCAGTCTGGAGGTTCCTCAAAAAGCTGGGATTGGAAGTCTCATCTGACCCAGCTATTCTGCTTCTGGGCATATTCCCAGAAGAATCAAAAATATCATACCACAGTGATACATGTGCACCCATATTTATAGCTGCAGACAATACCAGATTGTCTCCCTAGTGTAAGAAACTGAATCGGTAAATAAGATGCAAAATCTTCCATAAATATTTTGAAAGGATAAGAAACTGCTCAAAGGAGAAAAAATAACTCCATTAGGGAAAAGGAAAAAGGAAGGGAATAAAAGATATAAATTTGTATATATACAATTAAGATAGCTAAGATGATTGTACTACTCATTCTATTAGTTTTTGGAACAAAACAGTTAACATTCACAGGATGAGTTCAATTTTGCATGTGTATATCTGGTAATCTAAGTAACTCTTTTGAAGATATCTATGCAAAATAACAAAATTTGCCATGTTCCTGCCACCTTGTTTTGACAGCCCATATGGGTATTGTTTTGGGCTCTTTGTTACTGTTATTCATTTGCCTCTTTTGTTTTTTGTTTTTCTTGTAATTTGTTTTGTTTCCCCTTGTTTTGTTTTTCCCTCTGATACTGAAAGGATAGATATACATGTATAGGCTTATGTACACCTAGAACTTCTCCTGAAGAGTTTATAAGAATTGATTTTATTATGTGTGATCGTATGAACAGCTACTTTGAAGAGAATGACACATTATGGTAGTCATTACTGATTTTCTATCATCTTGTTTTGAAGTCCAATAGTGCTTTAATCCTTTGTTCTGATTGGCTTTAGTCTGTTTTCTATTATTCGATGGCAATATGTGTGAAGGTATGGACAGCTATTTTGAAGAAAACAAGAGACATCATGGTTGCCATTGTTGATTTATTATCGTCTGGTTTTGGTCAGTTTTATAGTATTTTGTTTTGTTTGAATTCATTATGTGTGAAGATTTGGACAACTATTTCGAAGAAAACGAGACATTATGGTAGCCACTATTGATTTCCTGTTATCCTGTTTTGAAGTCCTGTGTTGCTTGCATTGTTTTGCTCTGATCTGGTTTGCTTTGTTTTACTTTGTTTTATTCTCTTTAAAGTAAAAAAAAAATTGTTGCTGTTTTGGAGTGCCGGAGGGGCCTTGATCAGGAAACACTTTCTTCCCAGCCATTCAAGTATTACTAAACTTGTTTGTGTTGTTTATTTTTCTCACTGTACCCTTAAGACTGACAATCAGGACCCATGGCAGGGTTCCCGATACTTCTGGGGGGGAATTTCCCTTCATCACTGGTCAAAAACTCATGGTCCAGATATGAAACTGTGGTCCATGGGGCTCCTGAAATTCAGGTTCCTGGAGGGTGTACGTCTGGGGCTGTGACCAAGCCTGGGGCCCTGGGGCCCATCATCCCTGTGGTCTCATTTCAAGTGATCATCTCATGGTTTGAAACACCTGCAGTGCAACACACACACACACGCCCACACAGATACAGACACAGACGTATACATATTTGTGTTTTACATAGTGGAAATATCAAGGGTTCCTAAAATCAGTGTATCTAGCTTATAGTTGTGTAAATACATGTAGAATGACCTATAGTAAACATTTAAAAATGTACAAGAGGAATAAGTGAATAATATGAATAAAAGTAAAGAGAAATGCAAACATATAAAACATACAATATGAGCACAGTCATTATATATGTACTCCTAGGACACACATCCCATGTAATTTCCTGACTTCTGAGTCTTTGCCTGCAGTATTTTCCTGAACAAATGATCTCTTGTGTTTTTCATGTTACAAAAAATATGAACAGAGTCAGGATTTAAAATTCAATCTGTACGGCTGGGAGTTTGGCTCAGTGGCTTAAGTGCCTACTGGGCAGGTGTGACATTGTAATTTCAAGCCCTGGTACCTCCAAAAAAAATCTATCATAAAATTCAATCTGTCCAGTAAATTCCTTATTCTAGTGCAGTGAAAAAGAAAAAAAGAGTAGGAGTATATGGATAAATATTTTTTGATATGAACTGTGTGGATGTAGATACAATAACATGTATCACTATATATATAATAATAACTAAGGTATGTATGCAATTGAGAAATTAATTTTGCTTCATATATATTTTATCAATGAATCATTGGAGATTATTAAAAAGTTATCAGAAGAGAGTCTTAAGATAATGTGATGTACTAGTAATATACACAAACCAATAGCTTCACTGTATGACAAATTATTATTCAGAAAACAAAATCACCAAGTCTTAACTTATACATTTTTAAAATATGGGATTGTATTATAAATTTCTTGTGAATATATAATATTCAAATTAATAAAACTTGGAAATATTTCTGAAGTTCATTAATAAACCTTAATCTTCAACATCTTGAATAGAAAGACTGGGCATTAAAATGTGATTCTCTGGAATTATTACAGAAATCTAATAAAATTCCCAGAAATTAGAGGTAGAATTGCTTACATTGTTTATAACCACCATAGAATTACTTACATTTTTCAGGGTAAGTTCATAGGTCTTTAAGTTTTCACAAGAAATTGTTATTTTTAAGTCTGAGGAAAAGGCAGCAATGATACACAAGTGTGAAACCCAAATGCATAGCAGAACTGAACAGCACTGCACTCCAGACCTGCTGGGCAGAGACCCCAGTGACCCTGGGAGAGTGCCGGCCCCTCCTGAGTCTCAGGTGTGCACTGAGCACAGAGGCCCCAGGTGACTCAGGAGGGGCCGTGCCCGGCGGTGCCCGCAGCCTGGTGCTTCTCTCTACAGGAGCGGCTGTGCTGGGGGCTTGGCCTCACCCATAGTCGGACCCCAGCGAGGCTGAGCAGCCTCCTGCCTCGGTCTGACAGGGCCCAGGGACTGCAGGTGTGGGGAGGGGCTGTGGCAGAGAGCGATGAGTGCAGAGGTGCTCAGGGCTGAGGGAGGATGCGGCCACCCAAGGAGAACCATTTAATAGGGAGAGAGTTCTCTCCAGACCACAGCAGACTCCTCTGCACCCAAAACCCATCACCTCCCTCAGGCCTCACAGCGGATGGGTCACCCACCTTTGTTATGGATTACAAACTGGTGGTCAACTTAGCACCAGCTGAATTAACTCAGCTGGTGTTGAGTAAAGATGGCCCACCTGAGGAAAGTTGCCAGCATAAATAGAGATGTGGAGAAGAAGAGCGAGGCATTGTGGGTTCTTTCAAGAGTTACTGTTTCGAGACGCTGGTTCTCCCGGAGGTGCGTGTCATGCTGGCTTCCCCAATATGGATTCAGCCATTATCATCGGAGGAGCTCGGGACCTCATCAATGAGAGTGACTGTGATTCAGCTTGGGGGAGCTCTGCTCATCACACTGAGCATCGCTTTCAGGCTCCGGAGGGGAAGCTGTGTGCTGGAGAATCTTGTCACGCTGGGCTTCCTGACATGTGCTCGACTGTTCTCCATCATTGGAGGAGCGCGGGACCTCGTTGCCACTGGGGATGGCTGTGGTGCTCTTCAGGGCAGCTCCGCTTCTTTGTTTGAGCGTGACTTCTCGGCTCCCTGTAGAACTCTCAACCCATTGAACAGCTCCTTCACCCCGCTGGCATAGACTTTTTAGTTCCACCGCTGACCTTTGGCCTTCCTGGCACAGAACCGTAAAATATACTGGCGTGAGTCCTCATTGTGGGCTCTTAGATTTCCTGTTGGATTAGTGGCAGGCATTGTCATGTGTTTTGCGTCTCTAGTGGGACTCATGCATGACATTGCTGTGGGGTCTAGGCCCTCGGCAAAATATCCTGGGTCTTAGTGTTGTGGATAGATTTTCCTGCACTTTCTTGTGTTTAACTTTGGGTGACTCTCATAAAACAGTATTATAAACTCTGTGTCCTGTATGCAGTTGTTCTCTCTGTAACCCCTGACTACAACAACCTTGGATCCAGGACTTTCTTCTAGAACCACCTCAGCATGCAGAATTCATGGCCAAGACCCAAGCGCTGCCAGCACTGGAGGCTCTTTCTCGTGTTCACATTCCGGCTGCATCTTGGGTCCTTCTCTGACTGCAGAGAGCCTGGAAGAGCAGAATCCCGAGGGCCACCAGGACCAGGCCAGCCAGGCCCATCCGGATGAGATTCCCTGCTGTGTAATCCTGGGGCTGTGAGGCTGGGGGTGGGGACAAAGAGGTCACAGAGGTCAGGACAGACCAGAACCTCCCCTGGACCCTGCATGTCCGCCTGTGCTCCTGGACATGACTTGACCCCTGTGTCCATTCCCGTAACAGAATTCTGCTTCCTCACCTGTCTTGGGCTCTGAATTGTTCTGTGATGGGCTGATGGTCTCAGCTGCTCCTGAGAACAAAGGAAGACGAGTGGGACGTGTGAAGCTTTGAACAGACACGCGCCTTTCCCCCAGCTCCACATCCTTGTGTCTCAATATCAGGACAAACAAGATTTAGACTCTTAACGAGCCTTTGCTTAACTCATCATCACACAGTTAGAGACACCTGCAGTGCAGTGCACACACGCAGATACTTGGGTGTACAGGTGAGTGTGTGTTCTACATGGCAGTAGCGTCAGGGATTCATGGAAACAGAGCTTCTACCTCTCAGAATGATAATCTATGTTGGATGACTGATAACAAACAAGGAAACATGTATCAATGGAACAACATTGAGAATATGGATGAAAAGTTGTAGAAAACAAACATAAATACAACTGGATATTTGAAAAATCATCCACTAGTACACATTTAGATTATAGTGGATTCATGTGTAACCACACAGACATATGTGAAGCAAGAACATGGGTGTCTAATTGATAATTTAAGAAACAGAGTTTCCATTTTAGTATGCTTCACATAACTTTTTTCTGTAATCTGAACAGGTTGTTTGAAAAGCTAGAGGACATTAAAATGTAGTATAGAGTAAAAAAAATTTGCCTAAATCATTACCTTTACTTCTAATATTTCATTATTCTGAAAATATAAATGTTAGAATTTCTCAAAAATAATTAAAATACTTGATCTATTAAAAATTCCTTATAAATGTTAATAATTCTTCTTCTATACAACCTTGGAATATTTCTAAAGTTCATTAATAAAACTCAATTTAAACATGTTCAATAAGATGTGATATTAAGATGTTATTCTCTATAACTGATACACAAATATATTCCATTCTGGGGAAAACAGAAAGGCAGTTAATTGTAAAGTATAAATCCATATGTCTGTAATATATTTCCACAGAAAATTATCACTTAACATATCTGAAAACAGAGCAACAGCACAGGAGTGCAAACAGGAAATGCTCAATGAATCAAACAGGACCACACAGACCCCTGCCTGTGGGGACCCCAGTGACCCGGGGAGCAGCGCTGGCCCCTCCCGAGTCTCAGGTGTGCACTGAGCACAGAGGCCCCAGGTGACTCAGGAGGGGCCGTGCCTGGCGGTGCCCGCAGCCTGGTGCTTCTCTCTACAGGAGCGGCTGTGCTGGGGGCTCGGCCTCACCCACAGTCGGACCCCAGCGAGGCTGCCCTCTGCCCACCAGGGCCCTGCTTCCTGCCTGGACCTCAGACACCCCCACTCCTCTGACCACAGGGCAGCAGTCACCCCATCCTCAGAGCCCCAGGAAGCCACTTGGCTCCCTCAGTGTCCCCCTCCCTGCTCCTCTGGAGACCGATCCTGCCCTAAAGATCTCACACAGTGCTATGATGTGTCCAGGACTACCATGGGTCAGGAGAAAGTGTCTCCCCCACCCATGCGGGCAGGGCCATTGCTGAGGAGCTGGGACAGCAGAGGAGCTGACTCTGCGGTGGGGACATCAGGAGGAGAGGGCTGGGCCCTGTCCTCTCCCTCAGTCCAGTCCCACTTCCTCTCATCTCACCTGTGTCCCCTTGGGTCTCTCCCCGCCCATTAGCTCCATGGGAGATGTCAGGGTGGGAGCCCGGGCAGGGAGCTCCAGCCTGCATCAGCCTCCTCATGGGGGGACGCTCCCCTGTGGACCCTTCCCTCACCTCCACTGTGTCTTGTGGTCTCAGACCCATGCTGGGGACAGGACACAGAGTGACCTTGTGGGCTCAGAGGGCACAGAAGCAGAGACCCTCACTGGGACATGGGGTCATAAAGGAGCTGGACGGTGCCATCTTGGGTGAGACGTGGGCCCCAGGTGACCCACAAGAAAGGGGCAGGTGGGGACTGAGCCCGGGGAGTCTGACTTCCAGCCTCCTTCTCCCACCAGAGCTGAGCCCCTGAGCTGCAGGGAGGGAATCTGAATCTGCTCTGCCTGGCTCCCTCCCCACTGTCACTGCACAGGGGACAGGACCCCTGCAGAGTCACAACCTGGAGGCTCCCCTGGTGGCCGACTCTTCAGGGGTCACAGCAAGGTCAGCACTGAGAGGACTTGAAGGTCAGGGTCAGGCCTCTCCTCTACACCTGGAGAAACTGAGGCCCACACAGGAGGGGCTGGTCCGAGTCAGCATCTCCAGAGGAGGCTGCAGCAGCCCCACAGCTCAACTACTGCCCTGGACCCCTCCCAGCTGTGCCCTCACTCACCACCCGGGGATCCGGACTCTCGCGTGGTGGGCAGATCCTCAGGGTCTCCTAGGAAGGATGGGGAAGTGAGAGCCTGGGTTCCCTGCTCCCCACTTCAGGTACTGCTCCTCTCCCAGACTGGACCACAACATCTCTCTTAGCTTTGAAAGCATCCTAGGAAACCCAGATGTCCTGACCCAACCTCCCCCAGGGATCCTCGGTAGTAGGCCCCTGTCAATTCTTTAGGGACTCAAACATGATTGGGACGTCCTCACCTGAGACCAAGAGCTCCAGGGCATCACTGGGCTCCGACCACACTTGCGGTTTGGTGGTGTAACAGCCATAGCACCTAAATGTCCACCTCTGCCTGGGGGTCACAGGGCCCACAGGGAACAGGGCCTGGACCTGCCCCTCGCGGCCTGATTGTGAGTCCAGCATCTTATAGAGATTGTCTTCTCCTTCCTTAATCACAAAGAACCTGTCAAATCCATCCCATGAACCACACTGGAGTGTCACATTCCTTCCTGAGGTCACCACAGCACTGGGCAGGGCTGAGAGGCTGGGTTTGCTGTAGACTCCTAGGAGAGAAGGAGGCAGCATGTGAAATGGACTCACACCTCCCACACTGTCCCCAGGGCTGGGCTGTGAGAGGGGGACACCCCTGAGAGCAGACCCCTTCCTGAGGGCAGAGCCTGGGCTGGGACCCTGAGTGTCCTCTCACCTGTCACCACCAGCTCCAGGGGCTCACTCTTCTCTGACCAGCCAGCAGAGCTGCGATAGTAACAGCGATATCGCCCTGCATTGTCTTCTGTCATGGATGGGATGGAGAACCTGGCCTTATTCCCTGGCTCACGTGACATCTGGGTGTCTGAAAATGCTGGGCTGCCCTCTCTGTGCAGATGGTATTGCTGGGCCTCCGGGGTCCCCTTACACCAGAGGGTCACAGGACTCCCCGAGGGTATCACAGAGGCTGGCTGAGCCCAGAGTTTAGGTTTTCGGGGAATCTCTGAAAGAAAAGGCAAAAAGGGAGGTGTGTTCTGACTGTACATCTTGAGTCCTGCATGGAGACGGCATTAAGGCTGATCTGTGATGAGCAGAAGACACCTGCGGAGCCGCCTGCTGACATAGTTCCTTTCTGGACTCTCTGATCTGTGCTTTCCCTGCCTGGTCCTTGTTCCTGTATCTCTGGTCTCGCTGTCCCCACACTCTGTCACTGAGTTCAGCACCCCTGGGCCTCTCACCCTTCTCACCACCAGGCGCTTCCAAGGTCTCAGGTTCAGGTCCTCACTCATGAAAGGAAAAAGCTTGGGCTTCCTCACCTGAGGCCAGGAGCTCCAGGGGGTCACTGGGCTCTGACCACACCTGGGGTTGGCTCCAGTAACAGCCGTACCATCTGAATGTACACCTATGGCTGGGGGTCATGGGGTCCACAGGCAACAAGGCCTGCACCTGCCCACTGGGGCCTCCCTGTGAGTCCAGGGTCCAATAGAGCTTATCTTCTTCCTTTGTCAGAATGAACCTGTCAAATCCCACCCATGAGCCACATTTCAGGGTCATACTCCCTACTGAGGTCACCACAGGGCTGGGCAGGGCTGAGAGGCTGGGTTTGCTGTAGACTCCTAGGAAAGAAGGAGGAAGCATATGAAATGGACTCACACTTCCCACACTGTCCCCAGGGCTGGGCTGTGAGAGGGGGACACCCCTGAGAGCAGACCCCTTCCTGAGGGCAGAGCCTGGGGCTGGGACCCTGAGGGTCCTCTCACCTGTCACCACCAGCTCCAGGGCATCACTGAGCTCTGACTGGCCAGAAGAGGTTCGGTAGTAACAACGATGTAGCCCTGCATGGTGCTGTGTGACGAATGGGATGGAGAACTTGGCTGTGGTCTTGAGTTCCAGTGATGTTTTTCTTGTCCAGGGCTCTTGGCTTCCCTCTCTATATAGGCCGTATTCCTGGGCCCCCAGAGTCCACTCACACCAGATGGTCACAGGTTTCCCCCATGATATCACAGGTCCTGGCTCAGCCCAAAGCCTGGGTTTGGGGAGGGTCCCTGCAGGAATAACACAGCTGGGTCCTGGGACCTTCCTCCTCCCCTCAGATCCCAGCTCTCAGCCCCAGGACCCTCCAGACCTCCCAGCATCAGCCCACACCTGCTGTGCTCCATCCCCACTGCCCAGGGGTGGCCCCTTGTCCTCAGGAGGAGAGGAGGGACATGTGACAGCTGGGGACACACTCACCTGCCTGCACTGGGGTCCTGGGGCCCAGACTCAGCCCTGGAAGAGAGTTCCCTGTGAGAGGTTTACCCCAGAGCCTGAGCAGGTCCTCTGCTCCCCGGAGACTTGTGAGCCCCTCTTCTCCTGAGAGACCAGGACCTGGCTGTGAAGTCCAGATTTGGGGTTTCCATCCCCACGTTCAAGTCTCACCAATGCAGAGCAGGGCCGTGAGCATGGCGGTCATGGTGTCTCCGACCTCCAGCTGAGACTGTGTGGATAGAGGAGACCACAGCGCCTGACACACAGAGTTTCGCAGCTGGGGATTGGTTTCTGCCCTTCATAGGGTGATCACGTCAGGAGCCCCACAGGAAGCAGAACTGACATCCACCGACACCCGGGCTGTTTTTTTCCAGGGTTGAAGCTGGCTGGGCTGCAGACTGATGTGGAGTTTCCCCTTGCTTCAGAGTGTTTCTGATTGATCCTCGCTTACTGAGGTCCAGGACACTGCAGCCAGTAGACAAGGAGTCTTCAGGCGCTGCTGGTCCTTCCAGGGCACAGTTACCCTGGGCTGCTCCTTCCTCTCAGAGCCTCCCTCCACCCATCCGCCTGCACAGCTTAGGTCTCACTGTGGCTCTCCTCCCCCAGCCCTGGAGATGATCCGGGGAAGATGCAGGTTCCTGCTGCAGGTGGATGAGAGCCCTGACTGGAGGAACCTCCATGAAGGTCAGGGGCAGGGAGGAGACACGCCCAATACACTGGGCAGCGTGCAGGGCGTTAGGGAGAGTGGCCATTTGGAAGGAGTGAGGCAGGTATTGTTAGAAAAAAAGAAGTCAGTTGTGTTAAGGTGATTGGAAATCAACTCTTGCAGATGTGAACTTGCTTGGTTTGCATTTTTGTAGTCCCTCAGAGTCCCTTGATACGGTGTTTATTTTAAATCTACCATGTTTTTAACACTTTGAAAACATGGAAATTTCTGAGGGTAAACTCCCTGCTTAGTACTTCTTTTGCTTTATTGCATGCTTTTTCATTTTTTAAAACTCAGTTTCTGTGGACTTGAGCTGAGGTCCCCTGGCCTCCTAGGAAAGTGCTGTACCGCTGAGCTACACACCAGTCCCTTCCCACATTTTATGTTGATGCAGTGTTTCTCTAAGATGCCCAGGATGACCCTGCCTCCTCCCCTCTCCCATGTCTTTCACAGATTTTTACTTTGTGGTTGCTGTGAGGTTCACAGAAGACAGGCTGCACTTTACATAGTCCATTTTACTCTCAGGAGCCCACTTCAAGCCCATATAGAGAGTCTGCTTTTTATTCTTTGCCATACATTTTGTTATTGCTTAATTTATATGTTTCAAGTCAGTTATCTACTAACACATTTTATAGCTACAATTTTTTAAAAATAGTATTATTTTTTGTTTTGTTTTTTAGACAGAGACTCACTGGGTAGTTCATACTAGCTTCAAAATTGCTTATGCATAGGTTGCCTGGATCTCATAGTAATCCTCCTGCCTCAGCCTCCTGAATTCTGGGATTACAGAAGTGTGCCAAGGCACCCAGCAGCTGTAGTTGATGGAGTTTTGTCTTTTAAATACTTTTCCAGTACCATGAGCCAAAGCCAGGGAACTGCATGTGCTAGGCAAGTGCTCTATCAGTGAGCTGCACCCAGGCTGTGCCGTATGTAACTGACACCCTGGGGTTAATGTGATTCACACTCCACAGTGAAGGTACAGGAGTATCCTGTGTTTCCTTATATACTCATCTTCACCAGTGAAATGCTTCGAATGCTTTCAGTTTCAAATGCGTTCATGTTGCTCTGTTTTGCTGTCCTTTCTTTTGTGGGGTCTCCTTGATCACACCAAGGGCCTCCCAGATGCTGAGCAGGTGCCTTACACTGAGCTGCAGCCTGGCCCCATGCTGTTCAGTCCCTCAGTCTAAACATGAAGAACTCCCTCCAGTGCTCTCTGTGAGGTAGATGTGTGAGCTCTCTGT
Source organism: Dasyprocta punctata (assembly GCA_004363535.1). Taxonomy (NCBI): domain Eukaryota; kingdom Metazoa; phylum Chordata; class Mammalia; order Rodentia; family Dasyproctidae; genus Dasyprocta; species Dasyprocta punctata. Next base: position 5,553 of record RJWM01004904.1, on the reverse strand, counting down.
GGGTGTGACAAAACACCTGAGAAATCTTAAAGGAGGAAAGGTTTCTTTCCACTGCCAGCTCCAGGGACTGCAGGGCACAGTCACCCAGCTCCTCTGCTTTGGGGCCATGGGGAGACAGAAGCATCATAGCACAAGGTCAGGGACAGATGCTCACAGCAGCCAGGAGGGAGTGAAAGGTTCCTGCCTGAGTATAAACTGTTGAATATCATGGTAGTGGTCCAACATGGTGGGAGGCCGAAACAGAACAACATCTTATCTCCTCAATGACCACTTCCCCCTCCTTCTCCCCTCAGCCTTAAGTACAACTTCCTCTTTCCTTTCCCACTCCTGAAAGAAAAATCCAGCCAGCTCCTAAGGTCATTACTGCCTGCCCCTCAAATCGTACCTGTGTCAGAGTCCATGTAAACCTCAGCCTCCTTTGTCTCTGGCCAGAGAATCTCAGTGAGGTGTGCATTCCCCTCACAATAAAGGCCTCTTTTTCATTTTGCCTCTTTATTGCACCAGAAAATATAACAGGGAGGAGGGGGAGGAGGAGGAAGAGGAGGGAGAGAGAGGAAGAGAGAAACTACCCATACTTTCATTTATAGATATTTTGGTAGTTTGTTCTTTTATTAATATTTCTTGAGTGCAGGTTTTCAGGAAAAAATGTTTCCATTCACCCTGGGAGTAAATGCATGTTATAGTACACAGAAACTATAACATCTGAATTTTTATTCCTCTTCTCCTCCCTCTCCCTCCCTCTCTGGATCTCCTTTTCATTTTTAAGCATCTCTCTCCTTGTTTCCTGCTGTCTTTTCCATTGCTGTCTGAAGTGACCCCTCCCTGAGTGTGTGCTCTGGGCCATCGGGTCCCTGTGTGACCTCTCCACACCCAGTGTCACTCTCTCACCTCTTCCTCACCTTCGGGTTCTTATGTGAGGTGCAAGTCATCACAGCACGGGGCTCGGGTGGGGAGACACATTCCACAATTCCACAGACACTGACTCCTGAGAAGTGTAAGTCCTTCTGTATTGTTGAAATGTCCATTTTCAGGTTATATCCTCTAGGCTGAGGTATATTCATAGCTCAGAAAATGTGAACCCATTAGTTGTCACTTTCTCAATTCCTAATGAACACTGCACTTTGCTTTATGACATGAGCTCACATTCACAAGGACCACAGCTCACAACAGGAACACACGTGTAGTGTGGGGTGCGACTCAGCCCACAGCACCCATCTGTGCAGATATTCAGACATGGAGCCTGGTGAATTATCTCAGCTCCAAATCCTCATGATCATAAAAGAATTTGTCCAGGACAGAGGATTTCACGAATCAGTTTCCTCATGTACTTATCTACTGTGATCAAGAAGCCAAAGCAAAAGTATGTTCTTTAATTTCTTAGTGGTGTGAGTTTCCCCACTGGGAAGGCTTTCTAACACAGCAGCCCCTAAGGTCAGGTACAGGACTTGCAAGTGTGAGGCCAAGGGTGATGGAGGCCACTTACTGTGTTCCCCTTTTGCTCCTGAGGTCATAGATTCCACCCATTAAACAGCAGCGTTTAGTGGCTGTTTAAATCTGTAACAATATCACATTTATCTTTATCTGTAATGTCGGTGGTTATATTCTCTACACCTACATCCTTTACATCAGGAAACACACCTGACCTGCAGTGCTATCCCAGCTCCTTGTCCCAGCATTTCTGAGGGGACTTTCCCATGTCTGTCAGCCCAGCAGCACCCACTGCTGTGCTGGGCATAGCCCCCCATCCGGCCTTCACAGTGTATCACATGGTCCCATCCTCCCTTCCCCTCTGAGTCCATGGGGAGCTGGTTGCCCTGAACTGAGAACAGGAGCTGGGATTTTCCATGTAAGCCAGTCAGACATTCTGAGTTCTCAGACAGAGGTGCTAAGAGCTCAGTCATCCCCTACCCAACATAGGGATCGGACCCAGTGAGGAAGATTTGCTGCCCCTCCTGGTGGTTGTCTTAGTTACTCTCTTGTTTCAGGAACAAAATACTGAACACCCACATGTTAAAGGAGGGAGGGTTTATTGTGACTCAGTTTATAGGGGTTTCAGTTCATAGTAGACTGGTTCCAAGGCCAGGTTGTGTGGGCAAGGAGAAACAGTCCATGTGGCAGGTGGGAAGCAGTCAGTGGCATCAAGACACTGCAGAAGTTACATATTTTTCAGCCCATGCTCACGGTGGCCACCTCCTCACCGGTTTTCACCTGCCATCATCACACTCACTCAGAAACCCGTCAGTGGACAAGTCCAGGGTCACACACCCACCATCCAGTCCCATAATCCAGGCTCCTATGCAAGGCCACACTTAGGAGTGAATGAGTACTTGGGGATCATCACCCAGATATGAGGTTGAGATGTGTGTAGACTCTGGTCAGAGCAACCAGCTCCCCATCCTCTTCCAGCAGATGAGGCTTCAGTTTGCCAACTTGCAAGTTTTTCAGGTTCAGCACACGTGACAGAGCTCACCTGCTCCAGTGAGGTGGGCTCATTACTGAACGCAGCATGGAATGATACCCAGGGACACATGACTGTTGGGGTCAGTGTTGATACTGAAAGGAGCACGGTGCTCCTAGAGTGGGCACAATTATTCAGCACAGTCACGGTTTATGTGTATTGAGGAAAAGGATAGCATCAGCTACTTCAATAGACAATGCTCCCCATCCACCTAACTTAAACCTCACTTTCTGTCAAGGCTAAACAATCTGCAGTAAAAGAAGTGTGTGGTTCTTACTGAAGGAGCAACCAGCCCGTCCGCACCAGGCATGAGGAGCAGTGCTCTGCTGGTACCTGCACGGGGTCCTATGGGTGATCTTAATGCTGGGCCAAGGAGGATTTTAGCATTTTTTGAGCTCTAGTGCATACTGGCTCTAGGTGATCAGTGTAAAACGGAACTAAATGGACACATACATCTCTTGCTGGGAAGCCTCATAGTAGAATTGCAGTTCTGGTCCAGGAACATCTCACAGCAGGAGCCATGGGCCCTCAACACACCCAGGGTCACCTCTGCTTTCTGCACACCTGGTGACAGTGGATAGGCTGTGGAGCAGATGAAGCCCACACTGTTACCATTGGAGTTGGGCACTGAGATCTCTCTTACCTGGGGCAGCACCTGACAGCAAATGAAAGATCTCTCCAGAGAAAGAGTGCGGTGGGAAAGCTGCCTACAGCACAAGCGTGGCTGTGGCAGGAGCTGATATAGCTCTGCCCATGGACTGGAGCCTTTCACCCTGTGACCGCTCCTCCCAGGTCCCACGCACCTGGCAGCGTCTGCATGGCCTGGCTGCATTGAGGTCTTGGCGACACCACTGGGGGTGAACTGTCCCTTTGTCACTCCCCTGAGAGTCCTAGATCACCTCCTGGGAGTCAGCTGACGCCCTGCCTTCTCTGGGTCTAACTTTCCCCTCTGTTCTCTTAATCCTCACTGAGGCCCTCCCTCCCTACCTGGAAACACTTCCTAACACAGCACCCTGTGTGCGTTCTCACCGCCTGGATCTCCTGGGAGAACAGGCTGAGGGGCTCCTTTGTTCACTCTGCTGGGTCAGCTCTGTCTGCTTTTACTGGTATCCACAAGGTCTGGAGTCTACATTTTCATTTTGCATCCAGTATTTTCATATCTTCATTATATTCCTCCTAGTCACTTTCTGTTTTCTATGTACACAATGAAGCTGCCCTCACATGACGACTTCTTGAATTTCTGAAGAGTCACAGCTCATTCTTAGCTTTCTCTGTCATCATTGTCATTACTATTTGTTGTCACCTTCTTGCCTTCATGCCCTTGCCTGGACCTCCAGAGAAATGTTGAACAGAAGCTAGGGACACAGTTCCTCCTTGCCTTCTTAATTCTTGAGTAAAAATTACATTTATTGCTTTGTAAGTAGGAAGCTTCTTGCAGTTTCTTTATAAATTTCTTTCTTTTTTATTTTAAAGAGGATAAAACAGAATAAAATCAATCAAAACAAACCAGTGTAAGAAATACAGGACTTCAAAACATTATGGAATCAACCATAATGCCTTTTGATATCTTCAAAATAGCTACAGATAACTTCGGACATAGTAAAAATCAAACAGCACAGAATAGAATAGAAACAATAAAAACAAAACAATGAAAGCAATAAAGGACTTCAAAACAAGCTAATGGTAAATCCAAAATTACTACTTTTATATATCTTACTGTCTTTGAAATAGCTGCTCCTGCCATTGAATTTGACATAATCAAACAAAACAACAGAGAGTAAAATCCAACCCAACAAGACAATTTAAACAATATAGGACTTCCAGAACAAGACCATCAACAATGGGAATCAAAAATGGCTGCAACCCTCAGAAGGAGATCCCCCCTAGATGTCACACTGCATACCACTATCCTCTGAACCTATGATCAGACCACTGGCCCTAGACCTACAATGTTAGTGACACACCAAAGCATCAAGGCCTCCAATTGCATTTCACTTTGACAGCTACCATCACAGCCTGTGTTTCTCTGGGTAAGCTGGTTGGTTACGGTGTGGACTGGGGGAGATTGGTACTTCTTGTTTGTCAGCCTGCACACTGGAAGGGGCTGGGGTCTGTCTGTTCCAGTCTGGCAGTGGGCCGTGTATGGCACTGGTTCTCAGACTGGGCTTGCTTGCTGATGTGGCCTCGTTCTCTCTACCCCTGGTCCACAAAGGACTATGAATTTCTTTCAAATTCAACTAAGCATTCATCCTATTATTTGAAATTGTGGACACTTGCTGACTTTCTACAGAATTTTTTTTTCATCTGTTCTGGTGAATGCATTTTTGCTGTAATTATGGTAAAAGACACTAATGATATTAAGTACTCAAGCAGCCTTTATTCTTGGTGCAAACCCACCCTGCTCACACTTTTAGACACCAGGGTGTGTTGTTTCCTACTGTGTAACCCAGGGGTCCTGTGCTATCATTTTCATCTAATGAAAAATGAGGCAAGAGTTTCTGGTGGGAACATTGTCTTCCCCAACTGCACAAGCTGAGACACATTCCTTCCACATTTCTTTGGTGAATATTTGCTTTCCTTTACAATGTTCCCAAGGCTTTATAAATTTTATTAGATTTTAAGGACAAGTTGGTATTTCTATTTTTCTAATTTAAATTACTATTGGTTGCTATGATTATTATTTCCTACTTTCTTACTTTGTCAAAATTGATGCCATTTTCATCTAACTGTAAATAATTCATTTTTTTTGCTTTTGTGCTTCAATTTTTTTATCCAATTCTTTTTTGTGCTGTAAAGTATGGATACTTCATACACTAAATGTGTGCTTTTAAACTTATGACCAATTTGATCACTTTGCGATTTCCTTGGCTGAGTCTGAGTTATTTTAAAAACTAACTTTTTTTTTTTTTATTTAAGCGAAGAAAAACAAAACAAACAAAAACTACAACAACAACAACAAAAAAATGACATATATAGTAAAAACAACAAGCAAAAGAGACAAGCAAACAACTAGCATAAATACACAACATTGCAGGTTTACAAAACCGGAAGATAGAAGCTTGACAATGGTTGCAATTTGCGCATCGTTATCTTTA